>VZTU01013347.1:0-10835 GCA_013400835.1 Zapornia atra
AGGAAAGGAAAGGAAAAGGAAAGATGGTTGGAAGGTTGGTTCTATAGCTTTTCTAGTACAACATATGAAGAACAATCTGCAGAGCTCAGCTTTGACCCCATTAAACTAGGTCTAGCTTTCTCCTCCGTGTGTACCACTGCATTTGATGTCAAAAGCTGAGCCTATGTTTCACAGTAGATTCTGAATTATTATTAGTTGATAAAAAAGGTGAAAGCTCGTGATTGCTAAGTTATGTCAGCCAGAATAATCACATATAGGGGTACAAAGAAATGGGTCTGAAAATCATGGGTGTGTTTTTGAAGTGCTGTTTCTAGTCTTGTTCCAGACATGCAACTTTTTTCCTGTTTACGGCTGTTAGGACAATGTGTCTTGGCCAGTAAGCTAAGTTTTTCTTTACTTGTGTCTTGACACCAGAGAGGTTTTTTTGTTGTTTAGCTTTTGAGATTATTTTGTAATCCTCTCTGGGATATTCATTGCTTCCTATGTCTGTTCACAGTACAGCATGCAATCTAATCAGCAAGCAACTATTAACTGAAAATCTTTGGTAATCTTACAATACAGTGAGACCATTTTTTAAAAATAAATATTGGCCAGTTTTCATCCAGTGGTTGTCTCGAATTTCTGTGGCCAGCAAACTCTGCAATCATGTTCTTAGTCTTGCTCTTAACACCATCTTATAAATGTGTTTCTCCCTTTGACTTTGTTCTCTTGATCATTTTTCTCCCATGTATTGATACTTTCCAGAATTTTTTCTTTAAACTACATTATTATTTGGCTAGCCTGGTTTCAGATCAGAGAGAGTAACTTTTCTCCATAGTAGCTAGTATGGGATTGTGGTTTGGATTTGTGCCGGAAGCAGTGTTGGTAACTGGAATGATGCCTGGAGGTAATGGTAACTTAAAAGATAAACTCTATTTTGAAAGGCCCAGCATTTACAGAACATTCCAGGGTGATAAGCAAATGAGGTGCCAGGCACCCACTCAGTCATAAAGTTCCTAAACATCCTCCTTCTTAATAAATTCTATGGCAATCTTGGAGGTTAATAATGTCAGGGGAGCTTGACATATTGACCCTGAGACAGCTACACAGAGGATGGAGCAAAGTGGAGACATCACAGCCAAACTCTTCAATAACACGAAACTTGAGGGTTAAGACAGAACTGATAAGTTGCATCCCTTCTGTCCTTTTGGTGAATTATAATGTGATCATAATACCAAAATCCACCTCCATCAATTTCATTAATCTGTACCTCTAAACATGAGGTGAGAGAATTTTACACCAATCACAATAAAGGTATGTATGACTAGAGTCCCTCAAGCTCCACCTTTAAGATAAGAAATGACATAAAAAACAAAGCCCGGAATCTGAGATGTGTTAGGGAAGATACCACCTCGTCAGGGAACACACCCATGTGCCTCACCCTGATCCCTGGGACCAGCTGATGGGCTGAGCCTCTCTTCCCCTCCCAGCGGGATGCCTTTGCCTCAGATTTGAACACTTGGCCACCCCAAGTGCCTCCCTGGGAAACTTAGAAATCTCTATAGTTACTGTACATCTTTTAAGGCCATAGTAGTTAACCCCTTTAGTTTTTACTGATGTTTTGCAGACAGTGAATTTATCACTGGCAATCCAAAGAACCTGCATGTCTGTTGCTTGAATAAAATACTCTTTCCTTTGAGCCTGTGGTGTTAGTTCTCATTGAACATGACCAAACTCCTTTGAGGCGGCCGTGGAAGTTCAAGGAATGTGGCTGGGTTGACAGAGCATTTCATTATTTGTGGATCTGAATCGTGACAGTTCAGTGCACAGAACATGACTGGACCTAGAACGACTAATTGGGCATATCATTACCCTTAATGCAACAGTAACACAGGATGTTTTTGTTCCTGCTGAGCAGGGCTTCCACAGAGCCAAGGCCTTTTCTGCTTCTCCTTGGGTGCACAAGGAGTTGGGAGGGGACACAGCCAGGACATCTGAGCCCAACTGATCACAAGGATATCCCATATGTCATCATGCTCAGTTTATGAGGTGCTGGCGGAAGAGGAAGAAAGTGGGGGGACATTCAGAATGTTGGCATTTGTCTTCCCAAGTCACTGTTAGGAGGGATGGAGCCCTGCTTTCCTGGGAATGGATGAACACCTGTCCGCCCACAGGAAATGGGGAATTAATTCCTTGGCTTGCTTTGCCTGCACATGTGGCTGTTTTTAGTAAATTCTCTTTATCTCAACCCAGGAGTTTTTTCACATTTACTCTTCCAGTTGTCTCCCCCATCCTATCCAGGGGGGAGTGAGTCAGTGACTGCGTGGGGTTTAGTTGCCAGCTGAAGCTAAAGCAGGACATTGGGAAAGCACAGCATTACTGCCTCTATGCATACTAATCATTCTAGATATGTAAGGCAGGTAACCAGAGCTGAATCTCTAGCATAGGGTCTCAAGATATTTTGCTTATAAATTTATACTCTGCAGTGATATATACAACTGGATGTAGTTTTCTGTATTAATTGTTCATTTCTGTTTCTCCTCATGAGTCTTTTTCTGGGCATCAGATGGTGATGCTGCCCAGCAGGAATGCATACAAGCAACATCATATTTCTGGAGAATGTAAAAATATTTTCGTTTTAATATGCTTTGTCTTTCTGCTTTAAAATTTTCCTCCATCGAATTTCATCTGAATTGTTTTTGACTGTTGAGTATGCAGCAATCTAACAAGTTTTCTACTTTTCAGTACATAGATTTACTTACTTGGTTATCCTATGGGGCTGTCAGTGGTCCTTTTAGAAGGGAACATGGATGAAAAGGAATTGAAATTAATTTAAACTCACCCGAGCATTTATTGGTGATAATTAATATCTGGCAGAATAGAAGAAATTTTCACTGTCCTGTAAGCATTCTCCATCTGTGTCAGACTGGTAAAATAATTTGGGCTGGGAAAAGTATTACAGATCCATTTTCTACTTTTAACTGAGAGGCTCCTCTAAGATTTGGGAAAGCACTGACTTCAGTGCCGAGTTTCTAAGAGAGTCTGAGGCACAATCTTTTACCTCTGCAAGGAGAATTTAAAACTACCTCTCTCTATGAGACACTGTGAGAGACCTAGAGATACAGCTTCTTCCTGCCTCATCAATTTCCTAGCTTCAGGCTGCAGGTGAGTTTGAACTGGGGTGCCCAAGGTCTTTGCTCTTGACACCTCTCACTCATAAGGCTTATTCAATATCAACTGAATAAGGGAAAGAGACTGGGATTAAGTACTGGGGATTATAATCTGTGTTCCACAGATTACAGAGTAATGTATCTAAAAATAAATACAACTGTTTTCATGAAAGAGAATGACAGGTTTCACTTCTACAGACTTCTAGCAGGGTGGTTAAGGCGTAGTTCTGCAGGCTCTCAGAAAGGGGATGTATATTAATACCCTATAACTAGGCTGAGTGAACATCAAACAAATGGGTTTAAAGGGATACTGATGTCTCAGCATGAGTTTATGTCAAAATGTTTTGCTCTAAGTTCTAAAGGAAATTTTGTTCAATATGTAAAATTCCATCTTTACATGGAGAAAAAGCAAGTAGTCAGTTTGAACTGAATTCAGTATTTGCTTTATCTAAGCAAGCAATCAAATACATTGTTCTGATTGTCTTTAGGCCCTTGTCAGACAAAATAGTAAGGAAGAGGACTTAATGCATTAAGCATTGATTCCACCTCACCTGTGTTTGGCCCATTCATTTAAATTTAATCTTCTGAAAGGTCTTGGAAAATCCAGTTGTTTATCATATCTGCTGGACATTAATTCTGCACAATCCCTTTGAGAATGGTGTAGCTCATACTTTACTTCATATCTAATACTTTTTATAGTACCCAAACGTTCATGTGTCAGTGCATGAACCACAAAATTGCTTATCTTTTTGACTTAGGGTTAGTTAAGTGATTTTTCTGGAGGACTACAACAATGATATACTTATTACTGCATCTATTGACAATTTTATTTCTATAGTGTATTTAATTATTATCATAACCTAACAGAGTATTTTAGATTGTATGTGTGGCTCACAGTACTACAGGAGCAAGTTCAGGAGTTGGACTCAATGATCCTTATGGCTCTCTTCCAACTCAGTATATTCTGTGATTCTATGATACACTTTAGTATGATACCAAGGCCAGAAAATTTGGAGTCACTCGTTAACTTGTACAGCCAACAAAGACAATGCACTGTGGTAAGAAAACAAATATCATGTTAAGGAATATAACTCAGTAGTTGGCATGACAGGCCAAAGTTGGATGATTTTCAATGAGAAACTTCAACTATATTCCTTGTTGATACATAACAATGTCTGTCATATTCAAACATGTTTTTAAAATATGATTTGGGGCCTTTTTATTTCTGCTAGCTCAATCAGAAATGCTTCTTTTTGAAACAAACAAACAAACAAGAAAGATCCAAACCAAATCTGTCAGCATAAATATTAGCAAAATATTTGTGGAGATTTCCTAAAACTGTATAAGATCTTCACTACTTGTCATATAATCAAAACTTCTTGGACATTTTCTATCTCTGTGCTCTTGCTTTACTTTTCTTTTTATTTCTTAGAAAGGTGGGAAAACGCATCCAGATGACAACTAGGCTTGCGACTGAGCAGAGTTGACAGAACATTTTCCTTTTGACAAAGAGTGAATTTTTCCAATGAAAATTAATATTCTCATGAGTGACTGACAATGGAATGGAATGGAGTGGCTTTGGGGGTTAAAAGATTAATTAATATACCCAACCTGCAAAGGGAAAACCGTTGGTTTATTTTTTTCATTAATTTTTTTTTAACTTTTTCCAAAGAAGTAGAGAAAGAAATAAAAATAAATAAACTATTAATTAAAGCAGTGTTATATTTTATCCCCAGTAATTTAATGTGGCAGGGAAGTGTTACAGGATGTGTGAAGTTGAGACTCTCTGGCTGATGTTTTCAAAGCTATACCATGATTTGAATGTTCAATTCCCATCAGAATTTGATGGGGGTTTTGCTTCAGGCAGCTTTTGATACTGGTAGCAAAAGCAAGACTGTATACAAAATAAAAATATCTTTGAAACCCTGATTTTTCACCCTGGCTCACCTCTTTAAAAAGTATTGTGTCTGTAGGTTTTCCAAGAAAACCTGTACAGTTTTACAATTATATTTAACTTCTGTTGAGCAGAAGCCCTGGAATGACACAAAAACATTGTGAATACTACCACAATAAGGTAGAGTTGCATTTCAACACAGCCCAACCCTATATATAGACACTAATTTGTGAGAAGTGTGGTCTAATTATTTTCTTTAGTTCTCTGAGGTTTCTTTCCACATTGTGGTACCTTTCATTTGCAGTGTTTGCCTCCTGAGATGTATGTCTGAGAAAACACAATTTTCTGTGTAGCCTCTTCACAAAAATAGACTAGCTCAGGCTTTTCCTGATGAGGTATCTACGGAAGAGTTGGCCAAGGACCTTTTCTGGGATATTTTTCAACTACATCATGGGTCACTGCTTCTTTCCTAATTAGTTTAATTAGGAAATTAGCAAAGCAGTCTCTGCCTCTGTGCCCTCTAGCAGTGGCTTCCTCTGGCTAAGGTATGCAACCTCTGGGCTCATCCTGTTGCACATCCAGACTGCCAACGATGCTGTGGCCCAAATGTTGGGTCCCCTGTCCCCTACCAATACCTTCTCCTTCAGAACAGCAGTAGTCATCATCCCTGCCTGTCACCAGGCCTTCAAAGCAAACACCTGAGCTGAGTCCAGTAGGGATGGGTTGTTCCTGGGGTGATTCTTTATTAGAGTAACAGTCTCCAAAGTTTGTTCCAAATCTCTCAGTTGCTCCCATTTTTTACCCCTGCCAGAGGTAATATCTACAATCCCCCAAGTATTTTCCTGATTTCACCAGTTTGCCAGGTCTTATCATGCTTGAATGACTACCATGCACAACTCAAATTTATCTGTGGATTTTTTTACTTGGCTCAGTGAAGTACTGAGTTGCAAAGTTTGGATTTGGATCAGAGTTTATTGAATTTAAGGTGTTTTAAACCATACTTTTTTCTGTGGTGTTTCTTATCCTACCTGTAAAAGCATGAAAAGAGCATGTAAAGATCCAATATTACTGGCTGCAGAGCTCCCTGGAGAAGGACCTGGGGGTGTTAGTTGACAGCCAGCTGAACAGGAACTGGCAGTGGGCCCAGGGGGCCAAAAAGGCCAACAGCATCCTGGCCTGTATCAGGCATGGTGTGACCAGCAGGGATTAGGAAGTGGTAGTGCCATTATACTCAGCTCTGGTGGGGCCACATCTTGAGTAGTGTTCAGTTTTGGGCCCTTCATCACAGGAAGGGTGTTGAGATGCTGGAGGGCAATGAAGCTAGTGAAGGGTCTGGAACACAAGTCACATGAGGAGCAGCTGAGGGAACTGGGGATTTTTAGTCTTAAGAAAAGGAGGCTGAGGGGAGAGCTTATCACTATCTACAGCTACCTGCAAGGCAGTTGCAGAAATGTTGCGGCTGATCTCTTCTCTTGGGTGACAAGTGATAGGATGAGAGGGAACAGCTTGAAATTGCACCAGGTGAGCTTTAGGTTAGATATCAGGAGGAATTTCTTTACTGAAAGGGCTGTCAAGCACTGGAACAGGCTGCCCAGGGAGATGGTAGAGTCACTATCCCTGGAGGTATTTAAAAGGTGTGTAGATGTTGTGATTAAGGACAGGATCTAGAGGTGGACTAGACAGGGTTAGGCTGTGGTGGGACTCAATGATCTTAAGGGTCTCTTCCAACCCAGGTGATTCTATGATTCTATTACTATTTGGGGTGTCCATTTGGGTCCATGACAGATATAATGATCAAAACTGCTGAGAGGAAATTTGATTCCAGAGATTATACTGCAAAGCTCATCATTATGTTTCTCAGAACTCCTAGAACTGTTGAATGTTTGGCATTATATAATATTGCTAAGACTTACATGAAAGAGACATGACTCGTGTTTATATGAATATTGTTATGTTTATAAATGTATACACACATTTAATGCAACTTCTCTGTGAAGTTTCTGTACAACAGCAGCATCAGTCTTTCAAACATCTTCTCTCTTTCTGCAACCTACTTGATTCCATATGATACTGTCCAGTGAGCCCAGGTATCTTGGAAGTGGAGGAAGCTTCAGAGTAGGATGTCTTTGGCTCAAGCCTGCTTCTTTTGTTTTCCCTTGTGCATAACCTCAGTATATTCCTACACACCCAGCCTGCTAAACCCATCAGGAAAAAAAGACAAGTTAGTGGCAGTTGTTGTCTCTTTGCCTAAATAGTAAACAATGCCCTACATTCTCAAAGGGAGATTTAGGGCCAATATCACTGTAGAAATATGCATCAGCCAGTCCCTCCTTCTTTCCCTTGTCTTCCAGCCAGGTGCTGTATTTAGTCCTGTACTTTTATTATAGAGAACCTCAAAGAATTATATGTTGCTTATCTTGCTCTCAAGTAACTTTTGCCAGAAGTATTGGAGTCAATGGTATTGGAGGTGAATTAAGAATAGGGGAACTACTGTTGTAGGACTCTAACTAAGATGGGAAATATCTATTCCCATCCCAGAATAGTCTGTAGCAAAACTCTCATTGACCTCAGTAGGAACATGCTCAGTCCAATGTAATTTACCACCCAGTACCAGCTTCAACATTACAGCAGTATTTCTTCCAGAAACCATGTTTTAGAGCAGAGTGGCAGTTCAAAATAGGTTTTTTTCTAGACCTGTACATATATATTGTTCACCATTTTTACATACAGTTAACATATATTATTAAAAATGGGACAGATCTGGAAATGCAAATCGAGTGATCTCTATTTATGTCCTCAGGACATTTAGCATCACCTATGCAATACACATGAAATGTGCCCGATAAGACAGTTCACTTTGAAGTTTGACGGGAAATTAATATATAGTAAATAAAACATTAATATATTCAAACCTAGAAGACTTGAAAAGTTGAAAAGGCAGGCTATTTACAGCTTGTGCTATAGTAATCAGTATCTGCTCTATCTTTTTCTCCTTTTTTTAGTCTGATTAATAATATATCAGAACACTAATGGCATCCTGAAAGTGCTATATTAACTATGTTCTTTAAAAGCTGTTTCCTGCTAGACTTGAATCAAATCACATTGATTTCAGCAAGACTTGAGTGTACTTGGTCTTTCACAGTTTCTGCAATGGCTCCTTTGCTATTTCCCTTTTTCTACAGGCATGGAGCCCACCAAAGTGGCCCTTTACTGATTCTTTGTCCTATTCAATCTTTTGTTGCCATGGCCAAAGTCAAAACCTACCTGTGCTTGCTGGACACCATGTGGGAATGAGAGGAGGATGAAGAGTTGGAGCCCTTCTTCCTACTCCACATTTCTTCTGAGCAGAAGTCAGGTACAGGAAAAGTGATGTGCCTTGTGCCAATGGATACAGAAGATAACTTGAGCAACTACTGCACCCTGAGCAGCTAAAACAGCTCGAGCAAGGACCTAAAATCTCCAGAGGGCCCGAGAAACCATCATTAATATTGCAGCTACTGAAGACGAGGAGGCTGGGGAGATTTGTCCAATGATCCAATCGAGTTGCCACTTTGTTTTCTTCAGTTTTGAAGACTGCACTTCTTTCCCCCTCCCCACCATGATGTGGTAGGTGCAGCTGAGTTGCTCCCTCTCTGATAGCTGTTAAGCTCAAGTGCTTTGAAGGAATCACCCCCCACTAAGAACCATGTGTGTGTTAATGTTTTTTTCTATTTTAAGAGCTGTGTTTTAGGTAGAACTGGAGGAAGGCAGGTGGGATTTTCAAAGGCAGGGCTGCAGTGCAAAATAAAGATGCCACTGAGGTTTGGTTGGTCTGGATGGGGCTAGATCCTGTAGGAACCCACGACAACTGCAGCTGAAAGGAGTACAGTGCTGGTTTCCTTTAAGTTTTCAGGCTGCCCTTTAGAGGCTCAGATATAGTGATAGAGAAATAAATACCCCTGAAGACAGTACCATTCATCTGCTTAAAGACTGAAGGCAGAATTTCTTGGAATCTCAGGAGAAAAAAGAGTTTTCCCAGTGTATTTCTGTTCAAACTTCCTTTTCCAGTCTTTGTTGGAAAATTGAAATTCTTGCTGGATTTATAGCATAAAATTAAGCACATGAAATACAGAAAACCTAGTATTTCAGCATCTGCAGACTAAATACAAACCATCAATCAGTATAACGACCAGTGATTTTTTTGTCTTTTGGTTGGTGACATCTACAAGAAAGTAGTGAGGCTTTATTTGTGTTTCCTCTGAAGTCTGTTCATGACCTTGAAGGATCACCAAATATCTCCAGTAGGTTAATATTTTTTTATCTCTATATTTGTATTTAGAGTGATACAAGTTGTTTGTTGATGCACTATAGTAGTCTTGCTTCATATTTTAAGACATGTATTGTATATGCACCAAAAATGCCATGTGTTGCACTGGAAGATTATTCCATTTGGGTTCTTTTAGGTTTGGTGAGGGTGTTTGTGGGTTTTTTTGGTTGGGGTTTGTTGGGTTTTTCTCCCTTCTCATTGATTTTAATCTCCTAATGAGGAGATTTTTGTTTGCAAGAAAAGAAGCAACTGCAACTGATTTTTTTGGTATTAGGGCAGTATTCCTTCATCTCTCTTTCTTATGTTTTAACAAGTGTATCTAGAGAATGATGGATGTGCCCCCATTTTCTCAGAAACTACATGATTGCTGATGATTGTTTAACAGAACAGACTTCTTGTACTGCTGTGAATTTTGTAGCTACAGTAAATCCTGTGCACTAATGGAAGCCTAATGGAATAATGCAGCAGAACTCTATGAAGAAGGGGTTAACATTAATTCTGTGTGATATGCTGCTCACCAGGATTCTGTGGAATCCTTATCCAGCTGAAATTCAAGGCAGATCTACAATGACTGTCAATTGCACTAAAATTTCATCCTTGGGGTTATTTTTGCCTACTTAGAGATAGATACATATGTGCAAATGTATATTCACAATAAAGTGGCCAAAGGACTAATCATTGACACATAGTGGAAGATATAATGACAGATGAGAATTTTTAGTTTGGCCCTGTGTCTGGTGTGCACCCAAACACTCTGTCTGTCCTTAATCACAGAGTTTTGAAAAGATCTCAGAAAACTTTTTCATAGGATGGGCCTGGGAATTGGGTCTTCCGTCCCTAATCAGAGTGAAATGTAACCTTATTTGGCCAGTCCAATTTCTTCTTCACTTATTCTTCTCTTGGCCTTTCACTCCCGTTAACTGTTCTCCCTAGCCTTTTATCCCCATATTTGGCTTCTGTTACTTTTGTGCATGTCCATAACCAGTAAATCAAAATTCAGTTATTCCTGTTCTTAGATGGGTTGAGGCCTGTATAGTGGCAGGGTAGTAATTCAAACCAATAAGATAAACTCCATGCTCTTGTGTTTAGTTTGAACATGGATCCAAAGTGGATCTGGAAGCATGGAACGGTGATCATGAGGAAAGGGAAAATATTGGGGCATTTATAAATTAAGCAGCTACACTGGCTGCTATACATATCTCTACTGAGCAAATGGCAACTGCTGTTTTTCAAAGGTATGGTGAACGTATTTTTCTAAAAAAAAGCTAACTTCTTTAGCTAACTTCTTTAGCTAGCTTCCTTACAAAATTGTTTGCCCTTGCTCCAAAGCATTAAAAGACAATGTTCTATTTTTAAAGATGAGTCATAGAGAGGTAGGGGCCTTTTGTGTGTCTATTTGTTTGGTTTGTTGTTGTGTTGGGGTTTTTTTTTAATTGGCTGAAGCATTTATTTTTTTTTTTGCCCACTTTTCAGAAGTAGCTGAAAC
>VZTU01013347.1:11191-32935 GCA_013400835.1 Zapornia atra
TTAATTGCTATTACCATTTTTCCCCAGACTATTCTCATGCACAGCCCACGTACAATGTCTGAAGATAATTTCAAATTAAATTATGATAGTTGAAAATTTAAAACACTTGAAAGGGAAAGAAAAATGAAACACAGTTTGACAGTGCTAGAAGTGTTGGTTGGAAATCTGCCAGAGAGACAGTAAGGAGGGGCAACAAGAATCTGCTCTTAGGGCTCTGAAACATATCAAGGGGGCATTGTGGAGGTTTCCTCTGCGTGCAGACTTTTCTTTTTAATGCCCATTGAGAAGTCAGCACTATACAGCAAGCTAAGTCACATTTGTCAAGTTCATCATTACTCATGGTGCATTCTTAACCTTCATTAAGGCCACAAGTTCATCATTACTCATGGTGCATTCTTAACCTTCATTAAGGCCACCCAACAGAGAATCCACTCAGTAATATTTCAAAGTACAGTCTTGCTGGTACTCTATACCTAGAACCAAGAGATTCTCTTCCACTCTGTATTTTCATAATGCATCCTTTCCTTTTCACATACTGCTCTCCATTTTGTTCAGTGTAGAGTTGGTCATTACTTTGAAGATCCTGGAAAATGTTCAGTGTAGATCATAGTTCCATGGTTAAGAGTTGCACAGTTTGTGCTGCACCATTCAGCCAAATGCGTTGCTATCACAGCAGAAATTTCTATGAAGAGTTTGAAGCCTCCCTGTACCAGACACTCACAACAGAAATATCCATGTCTTTATAGACATGAAGATAGTATCCCCAGCTCCATTACCTGGGGGAGAGAAATACAAGATAAATAATGAGTGAGTGAAATATATATGATGTCTGAGTTTGGAAGGAATGAGGGTTGAACAGGACAATTTGCTGCACCTTAAAACATTACAGCTCTTTATATGGTAGCTGTGGGAGATGACATGAGAATTACTTCCATTAAGTACTTAAACACGAAGTCACTTTGTTTCAGAGAAGTAGAAACATGGATGTTAGTACAAGCCCAAAGGTGGGACAAACTCTGGATAGTACAGAGGAGGAAAGAAACTAGAAGGAAACTGCACATAATTAGACATTCAGGTTCTGCATCTCTGTCATGGGAGAAATTAGACCATAGCTCTCCCTCAGGTTTTGGGACACCAAGCATGGCTGACCTGTGGGGTTTTTTTGTTAGCTCTTCCTTCTTCCTGGCACTGGACAGACTGCTCCAGCCCTTCAGTACTGTTTGCAATCTTGTAGGTTTGAACCATAAAGGATATACTATTTATCTGCCAGGGATGTAACTGAAGGAAAGAGTGTTCCTTCCTTTCTCTGGTCTGATGGTGCACAAGTATTTCCTTGTTTCATGGTCTCAGCAGAACAACTATTTCTGTAGCACTCTGGGAGAAAGTGAAAAGTGAGAAATCTTATTTGTAGAGGGATCATTGCAGGTGAGAGGTAATGTCCTTGCTGAGGAGATGTGTGGCTGTGTGTGTGGTTTCATCTCAAGTCTCATGTCAAAGTGGCACATGACTTTTGCAAAGCTACAGCTGCCAAGCCTATTTGTTGTGCACAGCACTAACTGCTGTGTGTAATGTTCTGCCAAGCTTGTCCTTTTCATGTCAACGAGCTCAGTGAGATCAAAACAGTCCTGGTAGACAGGAGCTGATAATGCGCAACGAATGACTTACTCAACTGATATGCTTCTTTATACTTCACAGGTATTATCAACAAGGCCATTCTGTTTTCTGTTTCTCAGTTGCATTTGTTTCTCAACCTTCTTTACAGAAAAACTCTTCAAAGGCAGTCTGTGATGGGTCAGGCAGTTCGTGGCTTACCTGGAGCCAGTGAAGGTGGAATTTTCCTCAACTGGACATTAGTGCCATGGAATGACTTGTCAAGTGGGCTTTGGTGTAAAGTGCTTACTGTTCATTTTGCATTACAGCACAGAAGTCATGATGGTCTTTAATGAAAATGGGAAAAATCAGCAGCCTGCTTTTAGGATGATCAGTGGGAGAGGAAGGAAAAGAGAACAATCTTTTGGAGTGCAAAGACTGAGCAGCTTCTGTATAGCCAGCAAAACAAGAGGAGGGTGGCAGCACGGAAGAGAACACAGTGGGCATCAGTGGGCCAGGAAGAGACTGCATTTAGAAAGGACCAAGTAAAGGAAAGAGAAAAAAATATTACATCAGATTTTTGTAACATAAGAGCTTCAGGGGAGTTCTTTTTCTCAAAAGTATTTTAATGATAACTCCATGACCAAAAAAGGGTTTAATAGAAAAATTACTTTAAAATTAAATGTTGTGGTTTTCAGCAGAAAATGCATTATAATCATGAAGCTTTTGTGGTGGATAATTTTTTTACAGACTTGTATCTATTTTTCTTTTTTTTCTACCCTGCCAAACAAAATGAGCTTTTGGGGAAATATTTGTTTAAATCTCCATGTGATATGAGAAACTTCAGTTGCAGGGAAAAATGAACAATCAAAAGAAAAGAGAAATGAACTTCAAACGCTGTGATGTAGAGTTGATGATTATCAATAAAGATGCCATGCTTTGAGTTCAAAACATATTTAATTTTTCCAGGAACAGGAGGCCTTTGCTGAATTGAGATCTGAAAGTTGGCTTTTTTTTTTTCCCTTCCTTCTTTTTCAGGTTAGCTATTTCCTAGCAACACTTCCTAGCTCTGAATGAAGTCCCTAAGGATTTGAGCCCTTAAGCTCACATGAGGGGTAAAATTTTGTATACTGTGACACTAACAAGTGTGGGTTTGGGGGTGGGGTTTTTTTCAGCTTATTGTGGGATTTTGCATAAATACTGCAAAAATACTAGATAACTTTTAGCCAATACATGGCAAGCTTTTCATTGCAAAAAGTGTCAAATGGCAGAGTAATGGTTCTGCCAAAGAAAAGGTAAGAATCAGGAGGACAATTTTGACCACCATACCTGGTTGTTTGCTAGGTGATAAAGTGGCTTGAAAGTGTATAGCACTGTAAGAGTGAAGATTCTTCTTTTTCTCAAGAACAGTGTTTCACATTCATGACTTCGCTTGATCAGAAAAAAAAGCCATTAGAGGACATTTCAAAATTATTCTGAGCCAAATACCCAGTGGTCAGAGAGAAACCATGATTCTCAACTCTTGCCTGTCTTTGTTATCAACCTGTGGATTGAAGATGTCCATGGAGCTAACACTGGTCTAAGCCCACTGGTGGTTTTGGTGTTTGCATTCTGGCTGAACTGCTTGAGATGAGCAGATGTGAGCATTTGAGGCTGAAAAAACAGCCCGGGAGGCTGTCATGATACTCTGATTTTTATTGTTGATTCTATCTTGCATGCAATGTAAACACAATGCAGTGATTTACTGCATCCAGAGCTCTGCTATGTGTGTTTGTTTGTGTAATCAGAACTAAATGATATTAAATGAAGTTTTCTTGCCCTCCTGAGGACTCTGGATTCAACATTTCCAGCCGTCTCAGTGCTGGAGACAGAAGAAAGTGTAACCATAGTGATGGAATGGAAATGATTCCTTTGTTCCTAGGCTGCAGTATCCTACAGACACTGCTGTTTTCAAGGTCAAAAATATATTAGGAAGAGATAAAAATTAAAGAAAAATGTGCTGGCTTAGCTACAAAAGCTAATTTAGTTTATGCATTATAAATTATGTTAAAAATGAATAAAACGAGATTTCTCAGCAAGAACTAAATGTGTGGTTTCACAAAACTAATTTCCAAAGATGAACACGATTACAGAATTTAGCTTTAAAAGCTTTTCAGGCCATCAGAGAAAACAGCAAAGCTATCAATTACTAGACTTTAGTGGTGCTTCTGTCAGAAATATAATGGTAATTTTAGCATTCTCCTCAGCATTTACTAAATTAAGAATGTCTGCAAACAGATCAATTAATTGGAACATTATTTAATTTAATGAAACATGATCTGTCAAGGAACATTAATCAGGCTTTAGAATAAAACATTTCAGCATCTCTTTCCAAATGGGAAGAACAGTAGGGCCCTGACATGATGAGGGGACAGTTATAATTTTGAGGAGTTGAGGTTATGATTGAGCAGTCTTCTGAACAAGCAGTATCCCTTCTCATCAAGGTAATGCCCAGCATTGAGCTTTGACATCTTGATTTGCTAAGCTAACCTGAACATTTCTTGTAGCTGGTAACCTTGCCACCTTTTCAATCAACCTGGTTTTTCTCTCTGCTTTTACTTTTCCAAAGATGGATGAATGTTCACAAAATGCTGTTTCAGTTATGATGCTCAAAGTCAGTGTGGAAAACTAAGGATCGGAAGATTTATGAGACTGCAGGTCATGAGAGTCTCTCCCCTTCATCCAGGGGAAGTATTCAAAGATTGCTTTCCATTACTTGTGGTTTGTAGTACTGCAGAAG
This sequence comes from Zapornia atra, assembly GCA_013400835.1. Lineage (NCBI taxonomy): Eukaryota > Metazoa > Chordata > Aves > Gruiformes > Rallidae > Zapornia > Zapornia atra. The sequence continues at coordinate 15,561 of VZTU01013347.1, forward strand.
GCTTGGCAGCAGGCAAGGCAGGGGAGGGAACATCATCTAAGGTGCCTCCTGGTATGCTGGCCTTGTGATAGAGTTTGAGGGAGTGTAGATGTGGCAGCTAAAATCAGATTGTCTGTTTCCAACTGAAGACTAAAAGGATTCTTCTATATGATTCACAGCTTTACCAGAATGAGTCACTGTACAAAGCCCATCCTCCTCCAGCTCCATAGTACAGACGTGGGCCAAAGCTGCTACATCTGCTGTGATGTGCTGAGAGACAGTCAAGTGGAAGGAGCCGAGGCGGCTTGCAGAAGGAGCAAGGAGATCCCAGAATAAGCAATAAACTAAACCAGTTTTGTGAGTCTTTTCAGTCAACCATGACTTCTTTCTTTGAACTTGTCCCATTGCTGCCTTTGCATCCTCATGCTGGGGAAAACACCTTTGTACAAGCCTGGTTGAAATTACAGGAATAAGTCTAATCAAATAATCCACCTTCCAAGCAAAAACGACAAAGAAGACTCTGGTCACAGAGGCACTGAGGCTGTGTTCCCTACTGGCAACCACTACTGAAGCAACAGAAACAAGTGATGCTGTAGGCATTGACTTCCAGTCCTCAGCACATGCAGGAGTCTGATATGAGTGCAAATGAGAAAGTTGAACTTGTATTTTGATAATTCAGGGATGTTAAAGATTCAGTCAAAGCACTGTGTGGTTTGTTTTCTCCATTGCACTAACACAGCTCTAATTTGAACCTGCAGGACTCCTGATACACCCATTAGGAGAGTGAAAAGTGCTGTAAGGTCTGCCGACCTGAGGGACTGGATTCTTCATGATATTTTGTAATTGAAGCAAAGTTTTCATATTACCAAATTATTTAATGACTTTGCATCTCATCAGGAAAATACCTATTTCATGGGGGTGACCAGTGACCAATAAGAAAGGCCAAAAGACAATGAAACTAGCAAGTGGGATGAGGTGAGTAAGGTGGGGAGGAAGGGGAAGCAAAGGGACAAAACAAGCAAAAGCAGCACTGATGATTGTTCTTGCTGCTGTACTCAGTGAAGGAGTGAAGGAGCTGGACTCCAGCCACAGGTGCTGCTGCAAGGGATGGTACCATCTCCATGACAAACTGATCTATACTGAAAATGCCAGCCTTTCTATTTGAGGTAATGGTGGTTTTTCATCTTCTGCAGCTCTATCTAGGATATTTCAAGAGTTTTGGTAACAGTTGTGTTTAAGTGGAGAGCACTCACCCTGAGTTGAGTACCTGGGCATTACCAGCTTTCTGCAGAATTAACCAATGTCACAACTTGCCCCCATGCTACTGTTTTTTGGTGGGCGATTCTGTGCTTCAATGTACACCAAGCTTACTTCGTATCTTAATAAGCTTCTTCAAATAATCAATGTCTAATCATTTGTGAGGAGGAAAGGGTACAGAGAACTGAAATATTTGTAATATCTTCATCTGGAGCACCTCTCCTCATTAAGCCCCAAGTAATGTGGGATGCAATCATATGATTTGGTGACCTTTTCTCACCCACAGCTGTGCATTCCCTCTGCAATGCGTATTCATACACTCTGCTGCTCAGGTACTTGGGAAAATCCTCAGTATTTTGTTCATGCCAGCTATGTCCACAGAATGTGAGAATGGCACTGGCAGATCCCTGGGAAACATCTGGTGCCCCAGCTGCCTCTTTAATTCACAAAAACATGTCCTTCTTGGAATCGGTTCTCTCCTTCATAATATGACTCTAAAACTGCTAAACTGAGCTTCCAAAAAACACCCCACCCTTCACCCTACTGATCATGAAGAACATCTAAACAATGATCAACTGCAACTGATTGCTGTCTAAACATTGGTGGGATGAATCCTATTCCACTGACTGCTCTGTAGACACAACCCAGGCTTTATTTCTCATGGCATATTCAGATAACCACAGTTCAGTTCTGGAGAAGAGTTTAGTTTATTTTTTTAGTACTGAAACTGGCATTTGATCCTTCACAGTATTGAATTCCTAAAAAAAAATGAAAGAGATATTTTATCTTTCTGTAATTCATTAATGCTTTAAATAGCATTTTTGAAGTACAAGAAACATATGTTTTAAGTCATATGTATTTCCAGAAAATATAATAAGTGGGTTTTGAAGTAGGTATGAGTCTCCACACATTGGATAGTGGGAAGTTTGTGTGGGCTGTATAAGAACAGTGTACGGACAGGCTAGCCAAGCCTGGCATTGATCAAATGGTTAGAGATTGTCTGATGGTCTTTCTCTTGCTAGCCAACCTGACATATAAAAAGCAACTGATGGCAACTGTTGACTCTTATTTGTGGCTAGCCAAGTTATAACATCATAAAAGATCCCAAATAGTTTGGGGGCTGGAGAATGTGAGTCATGAGGACAGGCTGAGAAACTTGGGTTGGTTCAGCTGTGCAGAGGTGAGGTAAACAGGAGCCCAAGTGGTGGTTCTCACTGTATTCATATGCAGTAGGTCCGATGATACCTGCCATTCATAGCAAAGCTGCTCTGAACACCAACAGACTGCATTTATTTCAGGGGACTGTGTGAGCTCCAATGGTACCTATGTGTGCAGTCAGTGAGGACGATGCAGCCACTATCTGACTTTGTTTCTGCTTCTTCACTGAAATTCATATACCTGTCCTCAATTCAAGGTGCTGGACAGAAGTTGCCTGCATGCCTTTGTGGGTCTTAGCAGTGTTAATTTCCTGTTCTTTTGCAAGATAAGAAGTTGGATAATATCATGGGGTTTAGCATGCTCTAAATACAACCTATTTTTATGTTAAAAACTCAGTTCTTTTTCTCCACAAAGAGATTGAAAACATAAGTACATAATCCTTTCACAATTTAATTAGAGTAACTCCTTCGTTCAAATCATTTACCATCATTACAGTCAATTAATCCTAGGATGAATACAGAAGCAGATGGGAGTGAGAGAAAGAAAGAGAGAGGGAACAATGCAATGAACTCCCTCTCTGGCTAAGGTTCCCATTTCTACATCTGTCCCCTGTGCTGTCTGTCACTCCTGAGGATCCCCTCATGGTCCTTCCACTGTGTAGACATCTATGTGGTGGCACAAACAAAAACCCTTGCTCTGCCTCTCATCCATCTGTGAGGTTGGGGGAGGTCACTCTGGAAAGAAGGGATAGAAAGAGGCAGCAATAGGGTAAGGCTTTTCTAATATACTGTAATAGAATAGCCCTCAAAAGATAGTAAATCTTAGACTGCCTTCAGAGGAATTGCTACTGGTGCCTCAGCCTCCATGTGGTGTCAGCAGATAGAGTACTACATTGTCAGTTGTGCTTACACACACTGTGGGCCACTGTGCTGCAAACCCACCTCCTCCACAACATGAGCTTCAGCAGCAAGGAGGAGTGTGTCAAGGCCAAAAGCAACAGAGTGGAAACAGATTTAAAGAGTTCAGTTCAGCCACATGAAGTTTCAGCTGATGATGGATTATTAAGAAGGGTTAGTTGTAAAGAGAGGATGGATTGGCAATCTCTAGAGATAAGGAAAGGTGGTACTTCTACTATGGCTTTTGGGGTTTTGTGCAAGCATTGTGAAGGGTATCTGTAAGCATCTGCAATGTATTCTCAGTCTGTAAGAAAGCTCTAGAAGCTTTCAAATTCATTAAAGCATGCAGGAGGGTGTCTAAGTCCAAAAGAAATCTGATGTGATTTTGAACTTTCGAGGTCAACGTCTTTCTCCAGAATGAAAATAAAACCAAAACCAAAGCACAAGAAAGAAGCTGAGAATCAAAGTGAGATTCTGGACTGGTTGCAAGGTTTGCATCTGTGAATGGTAGTAGTCCAGGCTTCCTAGTGCCCAGTCGAACCCTTTGTGATGTCAGCAACCTGGCTGTAAAACAAGGTAGGAACAAGACTTGGGTATAACTCAAGAAAAATAGAATAAGGAAATAAGGCAAATTCAAATTCTTAATGAATAAAGCCATCCTCAAAAAATTATTTCCCCTCTTATAATTGATTTAACAGGATTATAGCTGGCCAGATTTGTTCAAAATCAGATGCTGTTCTAGTAAAGTTGAAGTGGATGGTCAATTATCCATTTATTTGAACTCCTCCCTCTATCCCCTTACATACATTCCCTCTCATGCTATGGACCATTCATAGCTAAACTAAAGTGAATTCATTTTGATATCATTCTAGATACCTTTTGGCTATGGAAAGATTTTACTTTATTTTCCCCTAAGAACAGGCTAGTCAAGCAGACCTTGGCCTCTCCTACTAGCCATGACTGTTGATGTATGTCTGGTTTTAATTCTTTCTCACGGTGATAGAGTATGAGACTGTCTCTCCTTTTCTCAAATTTTTTGGTGCTTCCATATAAAGGCTGAGAGTTTCCATGGAGTGGTGATCCTATTGACAGGTGTATAGAATGGCACAGGCCGAACCTAATTTCTAAGTAAGACTGAGAGGGGATGAGTCCATGAGGATGTTCATGTTCCAATGGGAACTCAAAGATGTTGTATTGGCACATCTCAAATTTCTGTGAAGGGAGGATGATGATGGTGAAAAACAGGTCTTATATTCCTGCAGAAATGGGATCCATATTTCTGCATGCTTTGAGTATACAAAGAGTGCTTTTACAGAGATTGAAGAAAGGCGATCCAGTCATTCCGGCAAAAAGAAGGAAAGAGTTATGAGGTGAAAGATAATTGTTCCATTACTTTACATGAAAAAATTCACAGGTTTCCTTTTTCAAGATGGTTATATTGCCCAGCTCCCTGAATGTTTTCTCCGTTAAACTAGCAGAGAGAAACATTTTTGGCACTGACACTAAGAGAAACAAGTCAGCCAGCTCTCAATGCTGGATTCCTCTACAGGGTTTTCTATCTATTCCCACATTCTTTGTCAGGCTTAAAGAGTTGGGTTGGGGCCTGAGAATGGATTTCTCTGAACCAGTGATGCAGTTTGTGAACACAAGCTCATTTCTAACTAATTTTCAAGACACACAAGTCTTGGGATGTAAGAAACAGCTCTGAGTGGTATTTTTAAAACTATGTAGCAAAGTTTAGAACTTGAAGAGGTTGGTGGGGATGGAAATTACAGATATGGAAATGACTTGTATTGACTTTTTAATCTCTCATCTGAATGTAGGTTGTGTTTCTTTGGTGGCTCTCTCAATATTGTTTATCAGCCTTTCTGAAATGAGCCTGTCTTCAAGTAGAATATCTGTCTTGAACAAATCAGTTGGCTCCCAAGGTAGCTGTGCTTTGTTTTTATTCTTGCTAGGCCTATTCATTGGGCCAGAGCTAAGCAAGACAGCAGGATGATGACTTGAGAGGGCAGAACTGTACAGCATTCTACTTACCTGCTCAGGTCCTACCACACCACATGAGGTATTTTCATGTTCATTTTAATTTGTGGCATCATGGATAGGTTCAGCCATGTGCAGCAATGTGGTAGATAGCTTCATGTAACAGACATACAGGATAAGGCTGACTTTACACTTCTTTGCTTATATGCACAGTCTTCATGCCCACTTGAATTGAGATATGAGCACTGAAGTGTGGCCAATACCATTGACTCCCATCAGAACACAAATCATGTACTGGCACTGGCTGGGCTGAAAAAAGGCTGGTGATAAAGGGGAACATCTGTTGAAAGATTTTATTCTGTTTTAATTATTCTTGAATGAAGTGGTTCTGCTATCCTTACTTATACATGAGTTACCCCAACAAAACATAAAACTTTTTTTCTGAAATACTTTGTCACAGAAATAACCTCAAGCCTTGTGGACCTGAAAAGAGAATGTGTGAACAGCCTCCAGTGCTGGAGGGAAAACAAATTCTCTTAGATTGTCCAAACCAGCTCAAAAAAAATGCAGAGAAGCAGTAGGTAACCTGCATTGAAACTCCTAATGATCACAGCATGGTAGATTGTTTGCATTTTCATTACAGCTTTTTTAAAGAAAAATTTTATGCCTTCCCACAGCATGCTACTTCATAGACCAATAGATATTACTATCACTGTGATAATCAGCTTTCAATTTCCTTTCCCAAAATGTATTCTAGTTATAAATTCTTGTACATGTTAAGTGCCTTGCTCTCAATGGAATTAAACATTCAGATACTTGTGGAGTATTAGTTAAGGAGAAAAGATGGGGTGTGGGGGGCAAGCAAATTCCTTTACAGTTGTTTATTTATATCTTCAAGAAATTATGTCCTGGTAATTGTGCTCATATCTGCATATTGTCATCCCTGATATGCTTGTCTCTTTTCTCTTTCTCTCTTAGAGAACCCTTGCCTTGACAGTTAGAATGCCAAAAGAATTTGCAATAGGCATGCCAGCATCCCTTTGGTGGTGATAGTTTTTTTAAAGAAAGGCTCCAGTGGCTGGATGATGTTGGAACTAGATGGGTCATTCATTCTCACTCCTTCTTTCCAAGGATTATCAGCAGAAATTAAGTGAGGGAAAGATCAAAAAATCCTCAAGAAGTGTAAAATTTGAAAGCTCTTCTTCCTATATTTTTCCCTTAAGGCATCTGTATTCCTAACACCTTATCTTGTCTTTAAGTGCTTTTCATAGTGGGAAAATGCTGTAAAAAAAAGTGGCACTTTGTTTCCAGAAATTTTACTGGGTGGAGTTTTCCCTGCTGATGAGAAATTGCTGGAACTAAAAAGCAGAGAAGCAGGGTGGAAATGAGAGATAATCTGGGATTACTTGACATTCATAAATACCACTAAAGGAGAACAGTTCTATTTTAAATATTAAGCATAGATGTGGATGGCAGGTGTGTTACGTGCAGATGCTGCATTGTGGTCTGCCAGTGGAGGCACCAGTGTTCAGTGCAGAGATGATGAGGGTCTTCGGGAGCGTGAGAGTCCATGCCAGCAGACTAAATGGCAGGACTGAGTTTCAGCTGTCAACACAAGGCCCTGTAATTTTGCTATCAACATGTTTTAGAACTTCTTCTTGTTAGCTGACTTGATTTGGAATAAGGTACTAGTCAGGACAAAGGTGTCAAGACATAGTCTTTAGGAAGCTTAACAAAGAGCATTCCTCCTGTCCTGCCCTTAAGTGCTAGAAATAGTTGTGGGTCCATCAAAGCTTTCCCATCTTTGAGAGGAGACATCTCACACACCTTTAGGGATTGGTTTGGTTTGTTTTGGATATTTTTAGATTGTAAAAATAACCCTGTTCTTTTTTGCCACTTTTGAAACAAAAAATGCATTTCAAAGCTTGTAAAATCACAAAAGTTGTGATCAACCAAATCATTTGGCCCGTGTCAGTGTCCTACAAAATAACATTTAGAACAAAAACAATATTAGCTGGGACAGTGGTTTAGGTTTGTGTGGGATAGTTTTGGTAGCCTGAAATCTACAGAGGTGGCTTCTGCATGAAGCTTCTCCCATGTCCGATAGAGCCAATGCCAGCTGGCTCCGTGACAGACCCACCACTGGCCAAGGCCCAGCCCAACAGCAATGGTGGTACCACCTTTGTGGCAATGTATTTAAGAAAAGGGGTGGGGGGTAGAGGGGTAGCGAGTGGAAAGACCAGCAGCATATACAGCCTGCAGACACCAAGGATAGTGAAGATGGATGGAGAGGAAGTGCTCCAGGTGCCAGAGTAGTCCCTGGAGAAGACCGTATGAGGCAGGCTGTCCTCCTGCAGTCTATGGAAGTCCATGGTGGAACAGATATCCACCTACAGCATATGGAGGACCTGATGCTAGAGTAGGTGACTACGCTGTGGGAAGCCCATGTCAGGCCTGGTTCCTGGCAAGACCTGTGCGCATATGGATAGAGGAGCCCAGGCTGGAGCAGGTTTGCTGGCAGCACTTGTGACCTTGTGGGGCACCCACACTGAAGCAGTTAATTTAGATCAGCAGCCCATGAGAAAGACTCATGTTAGGGGGCTCATGTTGGTGGAGGACTGTCTCCTTTGGCCTGTGGAGGACCTCGTGTTGAAGCCAGGGAAGGGTGTGAGGCGTCCTCGCCTGGGGAGGAAGGAGCAGCAGAGACAACATGTATTAAACTGACCCAAATCCCCATTCCCCATCACCCTATGATGCTGGAGGGAGGAGAGAGAGAAATGGGGAGTGAAGTTGAGCCCAGGAGGAAGGGAGGGGGAGGGGGTTTAAGATTTGGTCTTCTTTCTCATTACTCAAGTCTGATTTGCTTGGTAATAAGTTAGATTAATTCTTTTTTCAGTTAAGTCTGTTTTCCCTATGAGGGCAACTGGCAAATGATCTCTCCCTGTCCTTATCTTGACCCAGGAGCCCTCCCCTGCCTAGGTGAGGAGGGCAGTGATAAAGTAACTTGGGTGGGTGCCAGACCTCCAACCTGGGTCAACCCAGCTCAGACTGAAATTCTAAAATTAATATTTTTTTCTTTCTATTTCTTTGTCTTTTTGTTTCCACCACATGTCACAAATTCTGGACATTAAAATAATTCCCTGGAAGCAGAACTTACTGGGTAGTTGCCATAACTAGGATTCTCAAGACCAGCTGCCTAGCCCTTCAGCAAAGACTGTATCCCTAACAGAGTGGTACCTATTAACCCAACTGTAGAAATTATATCTCTTAAAACAACAACCTATCTATGAGTTCTCTTTCCTTCAGACCAGAGGGATAATTTTCCACATCATACAATGCTGCAAAGAGGATGCTGTACCACAACAAAGGGAGATGCAAAATATGCTATGTGAAAAGAAACAAGGCTTTTGTTTTGTTTTCCAGGTTTAAGTCCTCTCTGCTCCACCTCTGCAATAAAATGGGTCTGTTATAATCAGACTTTTAAAGAGAAGTGAGTGAGTTCAGCTGTGCTCTTTCAAGCAAAATTAAGGATTATCTGCAAGGAAAACGTATGTATTTACTCAGACATCAAGTTTGTCTCTTGCTTTCTGGAAAACAAATTAAAGCTGACAAGGAATTAGATTGTCTTGAATCATTTGCCTAAGCAAGAAGAGTAACTCTGCTTTTGTAGAAAACAGAAGGTATTTCTGTGCTTCTTAGTGCTCTTCATTTTATCTTTGAAACTAAAATAGAGCGAAAATAGTTTCATTCTTGTTTATACAAAGTTGAATGTTTATGTTGCATGTTAAGTAAATCTCTGTTTATCGCTTCCTCCCCCTGAATTAGAAGTGAGGTAAAATTACTAAAAGGTGTCTTTGGATATCTGCAGATATTTGCTTTGTCTCTGAAAAGCAAATTAATTTGCTTGGATTATAAAATACTTACAATACCTTTTTAAAACTCCATTTTCAAAGGAGAAGTATCTGCTTTGTTGCACAGTACTAAATCACCCTATGTGTTTATCTCATCAAGCTAATCTGTCAAGATGAAATCTGTCATTTTATGCATTTATAATGCATTTGTCACCATGGTAGCTGGGAAGCAAGTACACAATTTAAATGAAAAAGACCTCAAAGCCGCTATGCTTCCCAGTCTTCATTGCATTTTGACTATTTATTTTTCAAGATCAAGATTCTTTCAATGTCTCCTGGAGAATTTATGGGATTTCTGTTGTTGCCTGTAGAGAGGGACTTTTACAACCAAAAATGTTTTCATCGCAGTTGCAATTTTTCATTTGCAGACACAAAGCCTGAGGAGAACATTCTTATCTCTATCACTACATGAATGAAGTATTGGCATTTCCTTATGAACTCTGCCATGTCCAGTGTTTCACTAAATAAGTTTGCTGTTAATGAAAGAAATCTATACGATTGACCTAAACTGTAACCAGGATCTTCCAGTGATATCTACACTGGGCTGGGAGTGGTCGGAAAGCTTTGCACCAGCTATGCATGCTAAGGGAGACATAGACAATGATCACAACTAGACTAAAAAGGAACTTGCTGTACCTTAGTTGTCAGCAGTAAATTGTGAAGAAAATGAAGATGTTAATAACTGCTGCAGAAACACAGTGGGAATGAAAGCCAGGGTTGCCTCCTCCTTCCAAGTACCTCCAGCTTTTTTTGGCATCCTTTTTAAAAAAATATAGACTAGGATTGGAACTCACACAAGTGTCCTTAGTCAAAGCTGATGAAGCACCTGAATTTCAAGGCCCATTTTCCAAGACTTTTTCATTTTTTAATTTTTTTTCAACTGACATTATTTCAGGAATAGTTTCTTTCTGAAGTCTTCAATAAGCATGCTTGTGAGACTATGTTAGATTCATAAAGCTGGAAAAATTTTGGTTTAGACCATTGTGGTAATGTAAAAGAAAACAGCTTTTTGCCAACTCTTTTGTTCCAAAGAATTATTTATTATTGCATTTTCAATTGTGGGATTTAAAACACTTTCTATTTTGATGGAAGGAAAGCACGTCATGCATTCATGGCAAATATGTTTTAAGTATCAGTAACAGTTTCAAGCCTGGTCATCTGGATATTATAGACAAATGCCCCCACTGTGTTTTTTGTGTTCCTGTAAGATTTTGGGTTGTACCAACAATGTGTTGATTTTTTTTCTTACTCCTCTGTTTCAGTGCTGCTTGTAAAAAATCATTGAGAAACTGAAGATTAAGGAGTGAGAGGTAGGGTTTATGTTTATTAAGGCAGTTAGAGTTCAATTCTTAATTTTATTTTTATGTGTTGAGAAAGTATTTTTTTTTCCCTTTTGGGGTTATAATAGTAATATTGAAAATGTCAGATTTCCATTTCACTCACTGCAGGCTGGATACTGATTTCTGGCTTCTGAAATGCCTTTCATATTGCAAAACCAAATGCAGGATTTGAGTAGAACTTTTCAACTTTTGAAATAAGTGTAATTTGGGACAGCAAAGTCTGATTTGTCTGGCAACCATGCATGTGAATAGAAACTTCAATTAGCAAAGCAATATATTTCATTCAAACAGTATAACCTGATGTAAATATTATCACCTTTTTATTCTTACCACTCAGCTGCCAGATTTCTTTTGCTTATGTGTTGAAATTCTTTTTTCAACAATGTTTCAGTTTGCTCCACTTGAATATCAGAACATGCCAGGTGGTTTTGGCAATGTGGGAAATGTGTAGCTCCCAGAAACTCCTTCTACATTTGCAAGAAGTAAAATGATTGATTAACTCCGCATTTATGTTTCTATTTGATTCACAAGCTTGATTGACTCAGTCTGGAGGTTGATTTACATGAATGATCCTGAGACTGCATTATGGTATAATTAATCTTTATAGCCAAGTGGCCTCGTTTCCACATGGATGTTGTTTAGGAAATTACACCAAATCTCATCTTGGGGGCATTCACAATGGAAAGTTGAAAAGTTGAAAGGAAGTGTTCATGCTGTGCTCTGAATAGAACCAGATCTGAGGATAGTTCTTATCTAGAGCAAGAGGAGATGCAGCAGCCACCAATCAAAATGACTCAACTGAGTTCCAAGCCACAGTATGCAGACGTGCAGCTTCCTTGTGTGCAAAACACATAATCCTGTATAGATAGAGTATATGAGGTCAGAAATTTATTTAGACCAGAAATGTGAGCTACTTTCTCTTGAAGAAACTTCACCTAAACCACAGTTGTCACATCTCCAGAAGAAAAAAACCCAACGATTTCTTAAACTAATTTCTTTCCTTTGTTCTCTATTCATTTATGCTGAGTTCTTAAAAAATTCTGCTACAGAAAACAATTAAGACAAATCTAGCTTACTTTAAGCTAGGACAGTGCTTAATTGTTCCCAAACTTTCTACTTTAGGTTGGTCCCTGCCATCTCTCAGCTGAAGAGAATATTTGAATAGTTTTATTTTTGATTCTGGGACTTCCTAAAAAGCTGCTAGCGTAAGCCACTGCCAGGCATATCTGCTGATGAGGGATGGGGAATATTTACTTTTCCACTTTCTTGTATGCTTCAAAACTTTCCATTTTTGCCATTTTATTTATCCTTTCGCACTTGGGATCAGACCTTTAAATTAGGAAAATCAAGCTTAATTTTCTACTTCAAAGTCTTTCAAAAGACTCCTAAACACACTTCTAACTAGTATTAATTTGCAAATATCTCTACTGTTTTCAATCAACTTTATTAAATTACCGAGACAGCAATTAAGAATCCCTACAAGCGAAATGTGGTGATACTGAAAGTGGTAATCAGAGTGGGAGACTTCAATTTTGGCTAATAAGGGTCTAAATGAAGTCAAAGTCTTTTCTAGTCTCAGCTTGCTGTGGGCTCCATTTGCTGAATGGGCTGCCACACAGTAGACGTGAGGAATTCGAGCATGTACAGTCTCTTGCTGGGTGGTTCTTCAGCAGATTTCAGAGCTGTCTCTGCCTTTAACATCAATACGACCTAGAAAGGAAAGAAGGCCAAGTCAGCTCAGGTCATCATCAGAGCTGTAGCCTTGAGTGAGATCTCCTGTTTCCCTAAGGTTGTCCTAAATATAAATTCCACTTTCTTGAGCAAAGTGCATCAGGCTTTATTTTCTTCATGTTTTGTCAAAATAAATTATTGAAAACTTTGTCTACAGCAGTGTCATGGAGTTCATAATGATGGATCAACAAGAAACACAGACTAGGATCAACTGTATGGAAGGGTGGCCTTCACAAATTCAGGAAAGTTGACTCATTTTGATTGGTGGCTGCTGTAAAAGAGAATGAATATTTAAACTCTAAATCTTTTTATGAAGAACAACAATTGTCAATCATTATTCTTTTCTGAAATCCATGCTATTTGCCAAATGTTTCTACTCTGCTCTTCCAGACTGACAACTGCTGTGAATAAAATATAGTCTGAAGTGTCCTGGAGCAGTTACTACAGTTTCCACATTGCTTCACTAGCCAGTCTTGATGGATGGGGGACAATCCCACTATTGTGAAGAACTGGAAAGGCAACTGGATTCCTGCAGAGAAACTTCCTTTTAGCTTCCTCTAACAAATATTAGTGTCTGATTTTAGAAAAAAAGTTGCTTCCTCTGTCATATTAGATTAACTTATTTGTAGAAGAAATTCTGCACTATAATAAACAAGCTAAATATTTAAACCATTCTTGCTGCTATGATGGTTAGATTTGAGCAGCATGGTTTTTTTTCCTTTTTGCACTATACAGCCATGTAAGTATGTTCCTTATACCTTTTCCCTGCAGAAATTTGACTGGCATCTGCAATGGTTTGGCATCTCAATATCTCAGCAAACATTTATTAACTTTTAATTTTCCTTTCCCTCAAAGATTGAACTGTGTATTTCTCAGCTTTCCTATTCCTTCTTTATTATCCACTGTATCTAGAGCTACTTTATTCTTAGTGTCATGGTCAATGTGCCTACAATAATAGAGTGTCTCTGACAGCACAGTAATGAGACCTGATGAACTCCAAGAATCACCACCACCATCAGTTTGGGAAATGAATATAGAGAAGGTGTGCATAATTCATTTGTGTTTAAAGTTACGGCTACTGTTTTTCAGAGATCTCTCAAAATTTTGCATGAATAGGTTGAGACATCTCTAAGTCTTGCTTTCAGAAACCACCTGATGAAAAACAAGTCACTTTAAAATGTCATAATCCTTGCCTACCCAGAAATTACTCTTGCAAATCCTCCATCCAGAGATCTTTGGGAACTACCAATTAAAGTACATCACAGCTGAGTGTACAAAGTATTCTCTTGTTCAGCATTTGGAGCTGTTCCTTGTCCAAGAGAAGGAGCTACAGGCAGTGCTGAGTTCTCAAATGGCTTGCTGGTAGAAACCACCTGTTCAGTCCCTTTTATAGCTCACCTAGCCCTGAGCTACCCTTGACAGCTCATTACACAGTTTAATTGTAGATTCACTGACAAGCTATTGCATGTGCCAAAGTACCAAATTAAAACTCCAATGGAGACTTCATGTCGGGCCCTTCTGGTTAACAGGATAATAGTCTGTACCACAAAGAGTTTCTGGGAGTGAGGGAAACAACCTGGGATTTAAAAAAAAATTACAAGATGGAAGGAGGTACTTAAGCAACCTGTGTGAAGATAATGCCATGAAAGGCAGTATAGAGATGAATATTTCTACAGGTATGTGAGGAAATATAACTTGAATCTAACATGAAATATGCAGAGAATCAGTTTCCTATACCGTCCTGCCAGCTCTAACTGGGTGTGAAAAATCGGTTTTGCGGACTAGCTTTTAAGTGCAAAGAGAAAATTGTCCTTGTTGCAGTTTGAGAACAGAAGCAGGAAGAGGCTGCCTACTCTTCTGCTTATTTCAACTGTAAAACTACTCAAAAGCATCTGAAAATATGTTATCTAATAGTTAGAAAGACTTTTATAAAGTAAAAGAAACTTACAGATTAAATTAGTATTAATTTAAAAGAAAAACATTCAAGATCATTTTAAAAACCACCCACATTCATGTGGAGGAAATTCTGGACTCTTCCAGCCAGAAGAAAACTGATGAGAGAGAGATTCAGGAGATGAGAAGTTCTGTGGTGTTTGTAATATTTTAGGATGGTATTTTGGGGTGACTGTATTAACTTAAGTGAACACAAGGCAGGGAATAAATTGCAGAGAAATTAACTGGTAAAAATATCACATAGAAATAGGTCAGGAAAAGGAGGCAGAAGAAAAGAATAGCTGGACAAAAGAAGGTTGTGTAGATTTAGGATAGTTTTCAAAAGTATATGGGAGCAAGGCACCAGCAGTATTTTTAGAAAAAAAATGTTTAATTATACCATTCCTAGCAGAAGACCCTGGTTTCAACAATTTGCCTGATCCTGCTGACTCAAATATTTTCCCTCTACTTTCCATCTAAACTTTCAAAGAACCTACTGCTGTGAAGCTGGCAAGGAAATTGTGGCTAGTTATTTTAATAAATGTATTTTCACTGCAATGCATGCTGCCAGAAAGAGTCTCCAGCACTGATAGATTTCCTTTTATTTCTAAAGTGACTAATTATTGAAGAAATCTTTTTAGGTCTTTGCATGGTTTTGTTTGTGGCCACGTTTCAATGTTCCTGCACTCATTCCCAGGAGCTAAACCCTCTGAAATCCATTTACCATTTTGAGAAGAGGGAAAGAGTGGAAAAATCTGAAGTGAAGTTGTTCTGTTGATCACCTTGAGGCAATTTTAATAATAAATGACTTAGCATGCTATGATTCAGATAGTAATTAGAATAAACAAACTAAGTTAATGTAAAAAATTTAGCTGTATAAACTCTCTGAATTACTTTGGGTAATAGTAAACTGTGATTCAATTTAAAAAAAAGGTTTCTTATGTGCAGTAGTAAATGAAGATGTATTTAAATGAAGAGGCTCTCTGAATGTTNTGAAGTCTGGATGCTCTCTGTCTAAGGTCAACGTAGGCAAAGGCTTCTGTGTAAAATGTATTTGAGTCTCCAGCTTTCTGTCTTATGTGTGTAACCACTCTGTCTGATAAAGATTTTCTAGTTCTGATAATTAATTTGTACAGATTAAAATTAAGTCACGTGCAGGCCACTCCAGATGGTGTAGTGTGAGCATCACGTCTAAGGATTACGTCTGGCTGTTAGTACACTGACTTCTTTTCTGGTTGTTTGTCTTAGTGTTCATGTCACTCGCAAACTGCACCTCACATAGTGATTTGAACCACCAACTGCTGTACCATGAGTTCCCTGACTTACTCTAGCAACCCTTGGATACAGGGTGAAGTCACTCTGAGGACTAAGACTGAAGGGTGATCAGGTTTTGACAGCATGAGTGACTCTGATTATGAGATGTATCTTGTACCATACACATTCTTCTGTGGGTTAATAAACCTCTTCTGCCAAATGAAAAAACATCTTTATAAATAATTTTATCAATAAATATGGAAGTTGATAATTTTTAAAGTTGGATGTTAGAGGCTCAAGGAAATTTGTAATGACACGTATTTTAAACCACAGCCTCTTTCAACCAAATAAACCATTTTTTCAGTGCCTTTTTGGTAAACATGTAATAGAAGCAGTACAATTTATAACATTTACGTGTAAAGGCTATGCTGCTTGAACAGACAAATATTTCTTTCCTTAAGTTGTAGACATTTTTAATAATTTATTTTATGGTCTAACCCCCTGAGTGATTATCAGCTCATCTCCCCATCAATCATTATTTACCCATCACTCTCTTCTAGCTTCATTTATGTGTCTTAGCTATACTTTTTTATTACTGAGACCTTCAGTTTTTTGATTGCTACCTCTTTATCAGTGAGTTGGTTTTAATGGAAAAGAATAAAATAGAATAGGTCTTTACTCTTCCTCAGAAATTTAAGCTGAATCAATTTATTTGTAAAAAATTCAGGTAGTTGGATAAATATTAGTTCGTTCAGCTGTTAGTAAACTTTCTGGTTTGTTCTGACATTGAAAGCAAAAGCATTGAATGACAGCATTTTTTTTTCCTGATTTGACTAAGTGCAGATGAAACTGAAAAAACCCTACATCCTGTCAGTGATAATTCCCAATTTCTAACTTATGAGTCCTCTGACTTTCTCTCAGACAAAGTTGTGAGGTATTCTGTCACATCATGGTCATATCTCAGTTCATGTTTGAAGTTGACTGGCTGCTGGTTCAACTTCATAGTGAAATAAATAAGCAAGGCTGTATCCTACAATAATCAGACGGATCCATTTGTTCTACTTAGCCTGTGGCCAGGCTTGTGTGCTTGCTCTGCACAGCATCTCCTGTTGTCACTGTTGGAGCTAGAATGCAAGGCTAGATGGACCCACCAGGCTGACCCTGCAGGACAGCACATTTTATCTGGTTTGAGGCATTGGGATTTAAGAAAGACAAGAGAAGAGAGTGACAGGAATGATCACAGGTCTACAAAGGTGGACTGCTGCCAAACAGTGAAATAACTGGCATTGCATCACCTACAGAAATGAAAACTGCACAGAGAAGGGAAAAACATGGTAATAGTCTTCAAAGATGCACCTCACTACAGAAAAAAAAACCAAAAGGATAACCTCTTCAGGATGACTGGCAGCTCCGTTTTTGTGAAATGAGTGCTTGGTATTGGGTGAATTGTTCTAGTAGTACAGGGCTGCTGAGAGCAGCTACGTAATACCAGCTATTGCAGACTAGTTTAGAACAGGGAGTGCAGCAGTACAGCAAGAACAGCACAGGCATAGCTGTAGAGATGTCTCAGCAGTTAAAAATGTAGGGTGGTTAGTTGTCATTAGCCCAGGTGTTCCCTAAGTCCACTCCAAGAGGTCAGGGTATGTTGAAGCACATCTGAAGTGTTTCTACACCAATGCACATAGCATGAGGAAGAAGAAAGAAGACCGACCCCTGGCTCGGTCCCAGAGGTATGACATCATTGGCTTAAAAAACCTGGTGGGAAGAATCCTGTGACTGGTGTGTGGCAATGGATGGTTATAGGCTCTTCAGAAAAGACAGGCAGGGCAGGAGAGGTGGAAGGATGCTGCTGTATGTAATGGCGGGGCTGGACTGCACGGAGCTTTCAGTTGGCGATGACATCGTTGAGAGTCTCTGGGTTAGGTGTAAGAGAC
>VZTU01013347.1:33443-45335 GCA_013400835.1 Zapornia atra
GCTCCTCATATGATTTGCCCTCCAGCCCCTTCTCTGCCTGACAGCTCTCTAGCCAGTGTCCCCCAAGCCTGTAGTGCTGCATGGGGTTGTTATGTCCTGTGTGCAGGATTCTACACTTGGCATTATTAAACCTCATCCTTGGTGAGAGGAGTAAAACTGCCCCAAAACTTCAGCACTAGATATGGGGTGAGTAGATTTTGTACTGCTCAGGGAACTGTTTGGTAAGGTCCCCCTGGGAAACTGCTTTTGAAGGCTTTGGGGTCCATTAATGCTGGTTGCTTCTTAAGTACCATCTTCTAAAAGCATGGGAATTGGCAATTCCAAGACATTAGAAATCAAGCAGGTGTGGTGGGAGGCTGGCTTAGCTGAACAGAGACCTTCTTCTAGAGCTTAGGCAGAAAAAGAAAATGTATGGCAAATGGAAGCAAGGTCAGGCAATGTGGGAACATTACAGGGACGCTGTTAACAGCTGTAGGGAGAAAATTTGTGCAGCAAAAACTCAGACTGGAGGCTGGTCAATTCTGTGGCGGACAATAAAGTGGTGTTTTTCAAATGCATTAACAGCAAGAGGAGGACCAGAGAGAACATTGATCCATTACTTGATGAGAACAGTCACCTTACTAAAAGGGACATAAACAAAACAGCAACGTTTAATGCCTTTTTTGCAGTAGCAGGCACTTGGTCTACTATTTTCCTTCAGTTCTATGGCATTCCTGCAGCAGAATGGATGCTGAGATGGAGGCTTCTGTGTTTTGGCTGCTTTAGCTGCCTAGGAGTGATGCCTTGAAAGCTGAGATATCTCCATGCAAGTGGTTTCTTTATCACTGAGGTAGAAGGATTGCACTGGATCTGGCTGGAGTGGAGTTAATTTTCTTCGTAAGATCCCATATAATGCCCTGTTTGGGATTTGTGAAAAAAATACTGTTGATAAAACAACAATGCTCTGGCTGTTGCTTGCTCTTGCTCTGTACTTGCACAGTGTCAAGGCTTTTTCTATTTCATACTCTGATCTCCCACAGCAAATAGGCAATGGGTGGGCAAGTGGTTGGGAGAAGACACAGCCTGGCAGCTGACCCAAATTGACAGAAGGTGTATTTCATGCTGTATAAATCATGTTCATCAATAAATGTTGGGGTTGGGTGGAGGTGTGTCTGGACTTTTCCAAGGTAACTGTTGCTCAAGGACTGACTGGGCATTGATTTGCTTGTGAGAGGTGGTGATTGCTTTTGCATCAAACAACAACTTTCTTGCTTGTTTTTCTCTTCCTTTACTTATTAAAATGTCTCGGTCTCAACCCACAAGTTTTTCTTGGTTTGTCCTTTCAGATTCTGTCATTTCAGATTCTCTCATCCACCCTGCTGGGAGAGTGAATAAGCCACTGGGTGAGTGCTTAGTTGCTGGACAGGGTCAATCCACCATTCATATGAGGACAATTCAGCTCATGGATGATGTGGACCCTGTGCTGCTTTTGTAGGATGTATAGTAGCACAAAACATAGCTGATCTTCTCAGATGGAGCATGGGTGGGAAACAATTTGGCTATTGATGCTCTATACTCCAGTATGCAATAGGTATCCAACCTTGGGTGTGGTGTGCTGGGTGAAGTCAAGAGAGAAAAATCTTTCAAAACACTTGATAAAACCTACCTGACTGAAGAAAACAGAAAAGCTACATGACCCTCCCTTCAAAACCCAAACCTGTGTCATATAACTCTGATACAAATTTTGAATACATACATTGTTTGACTTGCCTGTCGAAACTAGGATTTATGTAAGACCCTCTGAGTCAGCTGAGCTATAGATAGAAGTGTTGCATCTTGGGGAAAAAAATAATTTGTCTTCCTGTCTGAGAAGGGCTATGAACATCTGTGGGCTGAAAACATATTCCCAGATAGTATGAAACATTAATTGCTTGTCTAAGAAGACCTGTTTTATTTCTGTGCCAGGTCTGCACAGCAGAGAATGTTAGAGTGAACTTCAGAGCCATTCCCACTAGGACCTGTTGATTTGGGTTTGTTTTTCTATTTGAGAGTTTATACAATGTCAGAGTGACCCTGAACAGTGTGTACTAGCAGGTGTTTGTGTAAGATTGCATGAAATGAACATAAATGCTGTGAAATTTCTGAATAATTGCTGCCTAAATGAGTAAAACTGCCTGCCTGAATTGCTTCTCACAGTTAGAATGGGAAGAAAACTTCAGGGAACATCAGGAAAAAGAATTAAATCAGCTATTAACATCATGAAATGCGCACATAAATCTTACTGGGAATTTCCAAATACACAGATGAGTCATTGGAGGTATTGCTGCTTCTAAATCTCACAGTTTTCTGGATGCAGAGGGCCCCACCCTCAGTTTCTTCCAAGGAGCAGAGCATGATCAATAATTCAGATGTGTGAGACTCTACCTGCTGCATGGACTTCCTCTGAAGAGAGATGAGTAATTATAATACATTCATCACCTCTTTTAAAGAGAAAGATGCTTCCCTCCTAACCATCAAGATTAGAACTGCGTACCTGATCAGAAAGTTAGGAAACAGCAGTGCCATACATCCATGTTACATGTACACTTTTATGTAAGAGCACAAGCATTCTCAGTTATTTTTATTCATTGTTTACAAATTAGGATGTTCACAATTCCACAGAGATAAGAGGCTTTTGTCATATATGGTTTTTGGCATTAATGTATAAAATTCCTCATAATCTGAGGCTCTGTCTTTGAAATTCCAGAACTCAGTGATTTCCAGCAGTGAAATAAATGCCAACTGGTAGAATTTTTCGATAACATGTGGAGGATGTGGAGCAATGACAGACAAGGAACTGAAAATATATTTGATGGGGGATAAAAATGTGTTTCCTTGTACTAAGGTCACTGTTATGCTGGAGTTCACACTTGTCCCAAACTCACCATGACCATATACAGACATTATTACAAGATTATAGGTAGACAATGTTGATACCGGTTTTACTTGTTCAGACCTTTTTCAGCTTTGATTTCACTGTAGGGCAGGCATTACCTGGTAGCCAGAATCTATCCCACCACCCTCAGCCAGAGTAGGGCAGGCTGCAGGCAGAATTTTTTCAGGCTGGGCAGACTACTAGATGTAAATTAGACTCCCTCAACTAGACAACTAACCTGAGAAAATGTTTTTTCCTTTCTGTCTATCTGTACTGTTGCACAGACTAAAAACTTTTTTTCCTCTTCTTCCTCCCTTTGTGTCTGGCAGTGTCAGTTATGAAATTCTTCTGGCAGTAGGGGTTTTCTGAAGGATGAATTGTTTTCTCTCTTTGCCTCTGTTCTGCTGTCACACAGCTGTGCTCTGGGAAGAAAACATGAAGGTCACGCTGCAGGTTCCTGTGACTCAGTGCTCACCTTGGTCAGTTTGAACATGCAGTAGTCATCAGAGAACACAGTCTGTAAGCTGCATGGTCAACACACTTCATTCTCCTCAGTGTTACTGAATGCTGCCAGCTTCTTGGCCAACACTGATACAGTTTTGTTGTTGTGTTGGAAAGATCTGCTTTCTGTGTCTGTAACTGCTGACTTCTGTGTCAGTGAAAATTTTCTTGGTTGGGTTCTTTCCTTTTCCTCATGAGCTGCCTGAAGCTGGGGCACCTGCTCATAACATCTAGAAGTTTCTTGGTTCTGAAAAGTGCAAAGGGGGTATCTTGTCCCTCGTCTAATGTTAGCAGCCGGTAGTTGATTTGCTGATTGAAAATCTTTGCGGTGGTTACATGCAAGCTCTACTGATGGCATTAAGTTCCATACCACTTCCACTAACCTAACCCGGATGCAGTTCACTTTAATTGACTCTGGCACATTGATGATGCAAGTTTTTTCCTTGTCTTCCCTGTTTTCAGCTTTCTGTGGCTATTCTTTCCTTCACTTTCTTTTCTTTGTCACTGACATTGTTCAGAACTTACTTTTCAGATGCATAAGTATCTAAAATTACTCTGCAAAATATTATGTCTACATACTTTCCAACTGTGCAGAACCTACCTGTGTTTTTATGCACAGATATAGAAAATCTAATACATTTTTATTCAAAAAGATGCTAAGTGGACTAGAGAGGCCATTAGTTCAAAGAGCCTGCAATATGTTCATGTTTTGAATGATAGATAAGACCTTTGAAATGAAATGTGATCACCTAATCTTTTTATGGAAGGACTTGCTTAAAGCTTGTTCTGAAATTAAGTCCCATGTGATAGCTGCATTATGGATTTCTTATGATTTACTATTAAGCTGCAGTATTATATGATTATTTGATTGCGTGAAATACTCCATTTTCATTTTTTAGTCAAGAGACAATACTGAGTGCAGTGGGTAAGTGGGGTGTTGCAGGAATGGTATCTCAAATGGACATGTATTTTTAAAAGTGCTATTTTTCTATTGTTGTGTATACTCTACTATAGCGAAAAGTAAAATCACATTTGTGACTTACCTGTCTCAGTATGTGGTATGTTAAAAAAAAAGGAGTCATTCCATTATATGGAATCTGGAGGGAGATGTGTGCAGGAATTCCCCTGTGGATGGATGTCTGAAATAGGGAATTACTGATGCCTCAGCACTTCGTTGATATTTGCACAAGGCTGGAGCACAGAGCACAGCTGTGCCGACCTGCTTTAAGCATCAGAGATCTCATCCCTCTCAGTGGTGCAGGGTGGAAAAGTTTGCACCCAGAAATGAATCTGAAACTTCAGAGACCCAAGCAGGTGCCCCAAAATAGGTTTTTGCTTACAATACTCAGGAAGAGGGCAAGCTTTAGAAAACCCACAGTATAAGCCACAAGCAGTTTGATTGATGGACTCTGATTGACAAATCTTCATTGCTGGTTGTTGTGTACAACTTCACTAACTTCACAGGAATGAGTATCATTGTGATGGGTTCTTGCTAGGTAAAAAACAATTCAGTTTGGCTCTGCACACTTTGTACACCTTGATTTATGACAAATGCTGTCCAAGGGATTATTTTCCTTTCTAGAAGGATGAGCACTTATGCCATAAATGGCTAATTCTTTTTTCAGAGCAGAAGACCATTCTGCACTGCAAAAATCTCCTTCCTCCCAGTTGTCAAAATAAAAGCAAAATGAATACAAGAAAAACAAAGCTTTTTTTCCTCCACTTTCCCACTTGGCACGTTCTCCTTTCTAATATCTGATGGGACAGTGATATTCTCATATGCAGGTGTCAGAATCAGAAAAATCATATTGCAGATAAATCATCTTGCTATCAAGGTTTAAGCATCTTAAAGTGTAAATAATCAAGCCAATGTATGTGTTTTTAATGCCCTGGAAATTGCTGTGCTTTTTTTTTTCTCCCCATGCGTGTTTAGTTTCCAGTTTCATTGTAAGAAATTGCATTATTTTTAGGTATCTTAAGGTCATTCAAACATTTAGATTATTAACTTTTGGCATTTGTAGGTTGCTGTTATTACCTGGTTGATACCCGTGTGGTTGATTTTTTAAAGTGTTTCTTGAACTTTAAGCTGATTTAATTTTTCTCAAGAAGAAACTGAATATAAATATTTTGTCAGCAGAGCTGCAGAAAGGTATGTACATGGAAGAGATTCTTATTATTGAGTAGCTTAAAATAATTGTAATAAACATGACAGCAACATAATACTATTCATAAGGGCTTACCATTTATAATGAGGACAGCTGTGATAACTTAAAATTCTATGGCCTAGATAAGAATGAGCCTTTGATGGTGAGGTGAGCGTGGAAGTTTGAACGTCTTAAGTTTTTTTGCATGGAAAATTTGCTATTTGTTGATTAGATTAATTCAGTGAGCACAAATCTGTGGTGCATTATATGACATATACTAACCCCCATTTTACATTTAATCTGCTGTCAGGGTGAGCCCCTTGCAGTAGAGGATGGGGAGGAAGAGACAGAAGGGACAACTGGGCACTGCGTCTGTGCTTTGGGATCACTCCTTGCTTTGCTGTCCAAAAAATGTGTTCAGAATCTCTCTTGAGCTCACATGGTTAATGGATCTTCCATGCAGGAGCTTACCTCCACCCCAAAGTAGCCATAAACAGGGTTTGGTCAGGTCTGAGGTTGTACTGGGGGCAGGGAGAGCTGCAGTGTTGCTACTGGCCTCCCTTTTCCTCTCAGACATGTTTGTTTAGTTAGCAATCCCTTCAGCATGAGCTCCTCACAGCTGCCTAACACTTATGGTAGGAGAAATCCAAGACTGCTCCCTTTTCCTTAAATTTAAGATCAAATATCACAACTCAGGAGCCTCTTCTTGATATAACATGGAACTCTTGCTAATGAAGCCAGCTTTGTTTTCCTTTCTCTCCAACAGCACTATCTTCTCTTGGGAAGGACTAAGCTCTTGGTTTTACCTCAGCCTTCAGAGCTTTTTGCTCTGTTGAAAGATTACTTAGACTTTGAACTATGACAGAGTCTCAAAACATCAACTTGCTGACCACCTAGCCAGAGGGAGGTGAGGCATTATTAGTGGACCTCCAACACTTAACTTTCCATTATGAGTGCACTTTTCACTTGGTGTGTTGGAAACGCAGCAGCAGAACACAGTTATCTTTCTCTCTGTCATCCTTTATTTTACACCTTGACCATATCTCCTTTTATCATCTTCCGTCTATATAACCTTGCTTATCTCTAACATTCCCTCAAGATACTGCATCAAGCTTGCTGCACTTCCAGGAATATCTGTATTTTTGCCCCCTTTTTTGTTCATAGTGAGAAAGTAAACCGAGGTGGAATAGAGTATGTTAGAAAAACTCATCAATATAAAGGTGATACATTGTGGGTTTATAAACATAATTTTATTATAAACGTCGTTTTAGATGTTTATTTACCTGTGGTGAATTTGACTACATTTTAACATGCCACCTTCAGATCACAATTTAAGTATGAGAAGAGTAGAGTCAAATGTTTCAGATGCACATGCATAAAGATGAAACCACTTGAGTCACTGCTGGGATAAGGAACTTCATAACCCCAGCTTCCACCAAAGTCAGATCACATAGCCAAGTTAGTCATTTGTTACTTGTACACAGGGTCACCAGGGGCAGGAAAGTTGTTTTTCTTTACATCAAAACAGATACAAAACAGGTACAGTTGTATAACTGTGTCTCTCTGAAAATACAGCAACAAGTGACTTTAATGGAACAAAGACATCTACCTCCTTGGAAAATAAGATCCTCTGTGTGTGCTTGCCTAAATTTGGACACTTCAGGAGGCTAACTCAGGGACACAATATTGCAGACTCTTGCCATGTTTCCTATGTGTCCTTCAGTAAGCTGAAAGGAGAAAATAATCCTGAGCAAATAGTATATTTTCCAGGGAAAAGCTATTTCCTTGAGGTTTACTCATACAGCCTGGCACAATTTGTCTAGGTGAAGAAGACTAACTATCTTCTTATTTCCTCCTCTTACCAATAAGACTAGTAACAGCACTTAAAATGACCCTTACCCAGAAAGAAGAATCATAGAACCTTTTTTGGTTGGAAAAGGCCTTTAAGATCATTAAGTCCAACCATTAACCTAACTCTGTCAAGTCCAACCACTAAACCATGACATTAAGTGCTACACTTACATCTTTTAAATACCTTCAGCAATGGTGACTCAACCACTTATTTCGACTGGCAGCCTGTTCCAGTGATTGACAACCCTTTTAGTTAAGAATGAGGCAGCTCAGGAGGGCATATAAACAGGCTTGTCAGCAATTCCCAGTGCCACAGTAAGGCTTAGAAGGTGAGGTTTTCTCTGCAACAAGGGGTGAAGTATGCAGTGGCAGCAGAGTTGTTGCAGAGAAACAATGGTTTTGCAGGGACGTTTTGGGTGGCCACCAAGAGAAAATAGAGCTGGACCAAGGTTGCCTGCTCCCCTCATCAATATCAGCACAATGCTTCACTGAAGGAAGACATGGAACAGGTTTCCCAGAGAGGCAGTAAAGGCCCCATCCCTGACAATATTCAAGGTCAGTCTTGATGGAGCTCTGAGTGACCTGATCTAGTTAAAGTTGTCCCTGATTACTGCAGGGGGGTTGGACCAGATGACCTTTAAAGGTTCCTTCCAACCTCACACGTTCTCTGATTCTCTGATTCTCCACTGGGTTAATACTCAAAGCATAAACAGACCAAGGAGCATGGCATATTTTGCTGATGACAGCCATTTATTACAGGCTGGCCCGTGGATATAGATAAATTGGGCGAGGTTGAGTCAGAAGCGGTGAGTCCACTCCAATCCATATCAGGCGCCTGCAGATGAAACAAATTCATACAAATTGTGCCCACATAGAAGGTCTGTAGAGTGCAGTTTTAATGTGATTAATGGTCTCTGTTATATAAAAACTAGAGCAGATGAAGGAGTGAAATACAGTTGATTATTAAACAGTTCAGAAATCAGGAAGTTCAGTCCAAGGTCAAACCTGAGACAAACAGAAAGAGAATTAAGCACTATTTGATAGACCACAGCAAAAGCTGTTCTGACTTCTTGAAAGCCAGTTCTGTCAATTAGCAGGTACTATGTGTTCATCTCTCAGAAAGTATGATGGGAGATTACAATAATAGCCTTGAGTGACTTCAGAGAAGTGTATCCCATAGAGCAGCTGGATGAGTTCAAAGAGTCAATGATGTTTCTCATGAAGACAAAAAGGGGTGTTCTGATTCTATAGATTGTCCTAACTGATGGGGGGTGGGGGAATAGAGGGTGGGGAGGAGGAGGATATCAAAGCTGCAATGCAAGAAAATTGGCTTTATTCTTTATTTAGTGGCCAAAATAGGATTTGAAGAAGAAACTATATATAGTCCTTAATTGTTACATGATAATGTAATAAAAAGTCTTCCTCTGAGGCTGAAATGTTCCACATCAGTGTATCAAAAGTATCCTGGCCATATTTCCAGAACGTTTTTATGTTATCTAAGCAATGGAAGCAAATGAAATTTATATTTGGTTGACAGACTTTCCACAGAATTTATTTGACTAGGTATAGGCAGGAGGCACTCAAACCCAACCAATAAGCCTACATGGATTTTAGGACCTTGATCTGATCTCCCGTTAGAGATGCAGGTTCAAGGTACCTGTCTTGGACACAGTGAAGAGGACTGAGTTGTTCTTCAATTAAGTGAGTGAAGAAAAGGCTTGAATACCCATCATGCACACCCTAAGCATCCCTGTTAGGGAGAGACATGACATGGCTGTACTCCGTGACAAAATTTTCAAAACATTGTATTTTATTCTTGCATTAAATGAAGAGCATACTGATTTTAAAATTTTTAAAGCTAGTCTCTATGTACATTCTTCCTTCTTCATCTTCAGTAAATAAACTTCAATCATTGTGGCATTTTCCCTGTGTCAAAATAAATGTCATAGTAATAATTAGTTTGTGTTTGGCAATGCCCTTCTGATAAAATGTGAGAGTACTTTTTTAATGTTAGAATTTTAATCTTTATGGGTTCTTTTTGTCACTGATTCACTTAATCACAACAGGCTCCAATAAATGTAATAAATGATAACCTTTCTTATGGGTCTGAACAACAGAAAACTTCTGAATATTTTGAACTGGTCGTCAAAGTTGGTTTTAGATCTGCACAAGCAACTTTCCTTACTGGTAAAACATTTCCTAGGCAAAACAGCCATAACTGTTATCTGGTCAGAATTAAAAGCATTATTTTCTATAGAAAAAGTGCAAATTTTATCAGAATTGTTTGATGTTCAAGAATACAGTAATGTAGTAGGAAAAATAATGGCCATGACATTAAGACTTGTCTTTGTTGGTTGCCAGTGAAAGCATGTTCTCCAGTCACTTCCACTTAGGTGTCAACACTGTAACACCCCAAATTTGCTGGTGACACATATAGTAGTCTATTACAGGAGAACCACATTGAAAAAGAAGCGGAATTTCTACAGAAGTATTTCACCTGCCCAGGCTGGGTCTTTCCAGGTGTGGAAATGAGGTGTAAGTTAATACTCATAGGGGGAAAGAGATCAGAGGTCTATTCTGCACTTGTGGGTGCAGACCTGTGAAGAGAGCAGTAAACTAACTTCTTCCTAGGATTTCCAACTATTCCACAGATGTGGAATTACACAGTTGCGATCATATAACTGCTTCAAGTAATCTAAGCTACCTGGCACGTTTTGGAGAAGAACTATGCTGAAATAATGTGTCAGTTCATAAACTCTTGACTGTGGGAGAAGTGGCACTTCACAGAGCAGTGAGGCATTTTCCTCTTCTTTCTGGCAGCAGCATGGCTGTCATTACCATGTCCTTCCCCTGAAACCATAGTATGTCTTATTTAGAAAGGGACTGCTGAGCTACAAAAAGCACAGAGATGAATCAAAGTGGGAGACTCTGGGGAATATTGACCTCTGGGGAAAGATTAGAGATCAAAAATTCAAAAAGTAGAGGTGCCTTTTAGGTCTACCAGCAACAGAGGTGATCAGATGCCTCCAGCCACGTTTGCCAACCCAGGACTTCATGTCCCCATTTGTCTCTGCATCACAACTTGCAGACGCACACTGATACAGTCATGTATCGATATCACATGTGAACTTCACAAAACGTGTATTTCCTTAGGGAAAGTTAACTCTACAAAATAAAAGGATAAGCACTGGTAATGAGGAATGGTTATTTATAACTATAAAAGGAAAAAATATTAGCACAGGGTGAAGAGAAGCCCAGACAAGATAATGTATGATGAGTATGTCCCCTAAAAATCCCTGTGAACTCTCTATTTCTTGAAACACTGAAGCATTCTCCAGATAAATTACACAGAAGTAGTACCATTGAGAGTAATCCCTGGTGTGAAAAGAGATGGAACAAATGACCCTTCCTTTCTATTTCTTGCTTACCTAAGGTTTACACTGTGCTTCTGCTCTGTGTAATTCAGATAAGCTCAGTATTGAAACTTACATCCCTTTGTAAAGCTGTTGCAGGTCTGAAGAAAATTGTTGTATGAGAGTTGGGTGATGTGATTTATCAGAGAGAAATTGCTTTTCATGTGGAATTGGTAAATTGTAGATAGCAGATGAAGAAAATAAAGAGGAAACAGAAAATGAAATGTTAAAAATTAATTCTTAAATAGAAAATTAGAAGTCTACTTGAAAGAGAAGCAGCAGGTGAGACTGTCAAAGAAAGGGTTAGAGTACTAGAATCATCTCTGAGTATTGTTTGTTTGTTTTACCCCAGAATGAATTTATTACTCTTCCTAATCTTCTTGTTATAGAGAGTAGATTAAAAATTGTCAGCAAAAATGAAACCCCACATTTCCCTATATTAACCATGAGCTCCAGGCGTCCTTCATTTTCCCCTCCTCTATTGTTTTAGTCAAATTACATGTCCATTGTACCTGAAGTAAAACAAGCTTGTGATTTTGCTTGAAATGCATTTCATATATCCTTTTACACAACAGGCAGTGGGTCATGTAGTAATCTTGTTTCAAATCAAACCCAGATTCAAGTGGTGACTTTAGAGAAATGCCCCAGGTTGGATTGTTTATTACAGCAGAATCTTCCTTCAAAAAGTTCATTTTGGAATAAGAAATGGTGCAGCGTTCACCTCACTGAAAAGTGCGAAGCTACACCTCCAGAAAATGTAACAAGAGGTAATTTTATAAATGTTGTCTCAAAATGTAGGAAGGAGGCCATTATCACCTGAACAGCTACTGTGGTGACTGTGTAGTGAAAGGGGCTGCTCCCTTACTATCTGCACCACAGTTAAAAGTGACAGATTTGGTAGACATCCACCTCAAACATTAAAAAAAACCCCAAGCCAACAAGGGATATCTTCTTTACCTGGTCTGAAATTCTTGGTAAACCCAGAGAGAACCACACACAGCCCCTTGGCCGTGATGTGTGGTTGCACAGGGACTGTTTTGTTGGTTATGTACAGAATGTTTTTTGCTAAATGTCCTGATACCAGAATATC
>VZTU01013347.1:46810-61805 GCA_013400835.1 Zapornia atra
ATCCCCTTTGTAAAGAGTTGTTGATATGAAATTTCATTTTTAATCCCAATATGAAATTGTCTGCATGTAAGTAAGATTACTCTCATTTTTCAGTAGGAATAGACTGGCAAGTTAGGCAGAGGGAAAATGTAGGTGTATTCTTTCTTTCCAATTCTGAAGGGTGCAAGGAACCCTTACAAGGCTTGTAAGGCTGATGGGAAAGAAGAAAAAAGTGAGATTGAGCCAGATGGGTGGATCTGGAGCAGTAAGTGTAAGATCAGATGGGTCTGCTGCTATAAATCATTGCAGCAGATTTTTGAAGTGGTCTAGCAGCAGCAGCAGTGGATTTGTTACAGCTGCTATAGGTCACAACATGTCTTCAGCTTTCTCTCTAATCGTAGGCTGGTAAATTCCTTTGCCTCTTAATAAATGCATGAGTCTTGTGATGTGTCCAGTTGAAACCCTAAGGAACACTTGTAAAACTGATACCCCTTTGAGCGGCTATGCAATTGTCTCAGACCCTCATAGGACCAGCAGGACAGATTTCATTGCTTCCAAACTATTCTAAAGCACAGGGATAACTATGAAGAAGATCATCGAGTACATGGACTTGTAGACCATCATGGACTGTAGCAAACAACAGTTAAAAAAAACAACCCCCAAAAAAGAAGGAGAAAAGTCTGAGATAGACCACCACAAAGCAGAGGGAATGGATGTTCTCTTTTTCTGTCCAGATATGGAGAATGCAAAGAAAATCTGTGCCTCAATTCCTTTTTCCTCTTCTTTCTGTATGAGAAATCTTCCTTTTGAGCATTAAATCGCTTACATTGCAACATCTGGGTTGCAATGGATAATGAGGAAATATTTTGACAATACCTGCAGATAGTTTTATGGGTTGAATATTCTACCTTGTTCTACCTTAGATATTCTAGGTTTTAGAGGGAATGCTTTAATCCATTGCACAATAACATTTTAACATCTGATTATCTTAAAGAAGTCTGAACACACCAAATGCAATGAGAATATGAATTAGTGGGATAGAGGAAAAAAATCTCCTGGAGATAGTGAACAAAAACACTATGTCAAATACAGAACCCTAGAGAAATTGCAACTTTGGAAAAGACAATTTTTAAATTTTTTTTTTTTTCACTTATGTTTAAAGTGTCCAGTAGAGTATCAAGGTGCTCAATGTACCCAGACAAAAAAAGACTATGGGCTTATGTTCTTATTTTTATTTTTTAAAAAGTAGGGGGACAGAGTAGAAAATTTAGAGCATTTCATTAAATACAGCAGGAAAAAAAAATCTATCAGCTGCAAATACATATTGGGAAGCATTAACAATTGCACTGCACTGTTTCTTAGAAAAAGACATGTCTAAGCTACATAATTTAATTAATATTTAGGCCTAATCTGTAAAAAGAATAATTGGCTTATTTAAAAGCTGATTAGATTAATGTTATTATGGTGACAATAGAGCAGTTCTAAGCACATCCCATTTAAAAAAAAAAAAAGTGTTACAGTGCTTGGCGATGCTGGCATTAAGGGTGAAGTTTAATTTAGTATGTAACAAACAGAAGGATGTTTGGATCACAGAGCTATTGTGCTTTCTACGATATGGAACTTCATCAGTATGGTGAATAGGTAGGGCACACCTTTTTAGGTACCTTGCTGCTGAACTGGCAGCCTTTGTGCTAGGAGGAAAGATTTCAAAATTTCTCCTATGTGGCAGCTGAATGAGCAGACGGTTTAGGAGAACTCTGCCTGACTTTAGTTTCTGTGTGAAAGATTAGGGGCCAAGAGATTTGTTAGACCTGGCAAGTTGGTGTTACTTAAAACTTAACAGTCATTTTCTCTGAACTACGAATTCAAATGTGCAATGCAGTAATTGTGTGTGTAAAAATTGTAAGGCAGATCACCACTCCTCCTTCCCAACCTAGCTGATACTAATTAGAAATTATATTTTAAGAATAATATTAGTTATTTCTTAATGTTTACAATTTTTTTTTCATTTAGCTGCACATTATATTTCTAAGCTCCTCTTAAAATGATAATGCCAAAACTCCCATATTTCCTCAGTAGCTACTATGGAATAAACAACTAAATTTTTTTTTTTTAAGTTGTTGAGAAAAATACCCAGTATTTCAAGAGCTGTGATAAAACTGCAGCAGTGGTGCTCCATCTCTTTTTGTGAGGAAGAAGACACCTTCTGTGAAGTGGCTCTGTGTCTGCCAGTAGCATCTGTGTGACTTTGGTGACCAGGATAAGGGAGTTAATGGGAACATTTACAGACAAAGGATGATTTCATAAATCTTGTTTGCACATGAAAACAAACAAAAACCAGAAAGAAGCTCAGCGTACATAGGTAAAACAGAGGTATTTCATTACTTGGGTTTTTTTTCTGGGACCTGGAGTACCAAATTTTTTGAGAGTAGGACTAGTCCCAGAAATGTAGAAATATCTTTTATGCTTTATGTAATCCACACATGTTTCTCTTTCCTTGAGAAAATTGTGGGATTGTCCTTACGTCAAGTGAAATTCATTACTAATATAAACCCACTTAAGTCTACAGGGAGAACACCCACAGCCTTTGCAGACAAGGTGAACCAACTTCTGCTATGGCTTGCTTTGAAAATAGAAATTAATCCAGTCGCCATTGCCTTAGCTAATGCTTCTCTGGAAGTGTCGGTCATGCACAAATATCACAGCAGCACTACTGGGCATGGGAAACTGTATCTCCAAATAATTTGTCATCAGCCACGGTTTGTTCCTGAGGGATTCTTTGTGTCTCCCTCCTCCTGCTGCTGCTGTGGAGGAAAGCGAGTCGGGCTTTGGGAGGTGGCTTGCAGGATGGCATGGCACTGCTCTGCAGTTCCCAGGGACACAGTCCCCTCTCAGGACACTTTAGGGTCACCTCACAGGGTTCCCTTCCACCCTGTCCATGGCAGAGGAGACTGCCCAACACAAACACCGCCAGAGGCTTCGCTCTTCCTCCTGTTGCATGTGCAAACAGGGGACCGAACAGGTAGATGGGACACCTGTTACATGGTGGCATTGCTCTCATCACTCTGCTCCAGCAGACTTTCAAATGAGTCAACCATGGTTTTAATATTAGATGCTGGGACTAAGTTTTGTATTTCTTGCCTGTGTTTAATATGTCAGTCAGGAGACAGCAGTCCCACAAGGAAAGGAAATGTTTGTTTTCCAGTTGATCAGCTACACCTATTATGAATTGTGCTAACAAGCTACTAATTTCAGGCTCTTCATTTCATGGATGCAACAGGATGGATGTTTGCAGTACTGCCACCAGTTTAAAGCGAGGAACTGTACTGATTTTATCTCTGTCTTGCTCTCAGATTTCTGTACATGCTTTTCCAACTGGTTTTCCCAATAGGCAAAGTCAGCTCCCTTAAGTTGAGCAGACATCTTGTAACTAGAACTGAATAAAATAAGCATTTCTTTACCTCTGTGTGTGCTGCTGTCTTGCCAGAATTCACCTTGGCTCACACAATTGCTTTTTTTGTTCACATTTTTAGTCATTCAGAAAAATACTGTGGCTGGCTACTTTTTGAATAGTTGGTGTACTTTAGGGCTTTGGCTAGAGAGTTCTTTTTGTGAAAACTAGCAAGTACAGTCGAAGTAAAAAAGAAGGAGAAAAAGAAAGTAAATAAAAATCTGCCTATCCCAGGGTGTGCTTCAGAACTGACTTACATCTTTCTATCCTCACCTGTTACCAAGCACAGAAAGACTGTGCAACAGGCTGCAAGGGTGCCAAAATTAATCCTTTGTTCTCTAGAAATAGACGGCAGCACTCCATATGCTCTTACCTACCAGCATCAGCTGTAAATTCCAATGAATATCTTCCTCGTTTTATACATTTCACTTTTTATACATTTGGGATTTTTACATGCATGCATATGGATACTGTTACACAGCCAAGTACACTCATCTATGCATAGAGAAAATTTACCAACATGTCAATATCATGCTGTTGAAAAGAGTTATTTCCAGTTCCTAACCTATACAACATAGAATGAATTAGTTAAATACACTCTGTGTCTGTGGACTTAAGGAGGAAGAGACAGGTTTTGTCTTCTGAGAGATGAAACTGAATTTTGCAATGCACGATTACAAAACACCAGTGTCAAAATCAATAATGGAAGCAACATGCCAGGTATTTCCTTAAACATAATTAACTGTGTACTACCTATAGACATTTTTTCTCTCATTTAAGAAGGCCCTTAATAGAAGGGAGAAATAAATCATTAGGAGTGAAATCAGTCTGAACGGGTACTCTGATGTTGTTTATCTTTTTGATTCAAAAAGCAGTTGCTGACTGTAGAAAGGCAGAATAGGAAGCTGAATAACTCTGAACTGGCAAAAAAAGATGTGCAGTACTTAATCTACACTGCAGCTGGCTGCTGACAGGTCCTTAGTAACAAAAAAATGTAATTCCCTAGCTATCATTTCCTTCTTGAGGAAATATAGTGCAATCACTGACAATCTCTGTACCCGTTTTCTCCAACTCTATGGAGGGAATAATAACCTCTCCTTTGTTTATAGGGTTTGATGAGGGACAGTTGAGCTAAAAAAGACAGATGCTTAAGAACTCAAAGTCCAAAATGCATTTCTATTTGTAAAACAAAGCCAGAAAACTACTATTCTCTAAAATGAACATGCAAGCAAAATTTCTGTTTTTAAAAGATCTATGTTTTTTCTCTCTGTTTAGCTAAATCAAAAATGTCTGACAGTACTCCAAGTGCTTGAAAATCAAATATACAAGTCTATGATCTTCATGAGAAACGGGTCTAAGTGGTGAAACAAAAATAAACACAGCATAGTGGCTTGCTTGTAACCACACCACTGCATTCAATACATGTATGAGCAAAAAAACCCACAGAACAATAAATGCAGCAGGGTGAAACCTTTAAGTCCTCTCCACAGTCTTTATCTCCTTTCTCTTCATCTCATTGCAATGACTCAAAAGAATGCCAATGAATATGAAGTTGCTAGCCTA
Organism: Zapornia atra; assembly: GCA_013400835.1. NCBI lineage: Eukaryota > Metazoa > Chordata > Aves > Gruiformes > Rallidae > Zapornia > Zapornia atra. Next base: position 51,804 of record VZTU01013347.1, read on the forward strand.
GGAACCTGGAAAACCTTCATCCCATTGTAGTCACAATTTGCCTTTTGCTTCACATTTAAGTGATTGTCACTCTTCATACAGCCTCTTCAGAGATGCCAGCTGTTCTGAGGTAAGAACTTACTAAGAAGGTGTACTACATATCCTGTATGGTTCCCAAGACTACCAATTCATCATCCAGCTCTCTGCTCTCACAGAATGTGAAGCCACCTCTGCTTTTCTTCACTGTAGCCATGTTTTACTCCCTGTCTATGTCAGATGGAGACAGGAGATGCTATCAGACAGCACTGTTCCCTGTAAGTACTAAGGTGTTGTTAAGTTCCTTGGGACCTTAGCCTTAGTTCCCCTGTATCATGCATTACTTCCATAGTATAGTGTCTCTCTGCCTTCATATTTGGGGATGCACCATTTTAGGCAAACTAGAAGCCATCATATTGTTTTTTACTACAGCATAGCACCAATGTAAATGGTCAGTGTTTCTGAGGGACAACTTTTTCCCTGTGAGAAGTCAGGCTGTTCCCGTGGTCCCTCCTGGGTGCCTGCGAACACAGATATACTTTCAGAGTGGTGAGTGACAGGGAAGTAGTGTAGAGGAGCATGTGGTTATTAGTGCATTAACACAAGTCCAGATCTTTGTGTGCTCTACAGAAGTACATGACTCTTTCCAGTATCCCAGGTAGCTTCCTATACTTTACTCATCTCCACTGCACAGCATTGCAACGTGCCACAGTGCAACTCCTGCAAACATTAGTGCCTTACACAGTCAAATTCCTGTTTTGAGAAAAATTAGATGAGTGACCTGGTGGGTTTTTTTGTCTGTCTCCAGAGATAGGTGTTCCACAGAGCAAAAATAAAAGAACAGGAGGACAGAGATTGTAGCTGGTAGAGGAAAGGTAAGGAAAGACCCTGACTGTATCTGAGACCCTCTCCCTCCATGCAGGCGGAGAGGGTCCATCACCAGCTGATCCTTCTCCAACAGGAACCTAGGTGGAGCTGGGCTCACTTTCACTGGGTCAGGTCTATGGCTCTTTTAGTACGTGACCTAATAAATGTGCTCAGTGCTGGAAGAATGAAGATATGAAATGCAGTTACAGCTGTGACAGTGTGATACTTGCAAGTAGAGCAGAAGCTATAAGAATATTTTAGGTTAGGAGGGAGGAATTATTGAGCCACTCTTTTAATTCTCCATATGCCACAGAAAGTTTCCAGATAGAAAGCAGGTAGGACACATGCTTCCCATTATGGAGTGAGTAAAATCTGAACTTTCTTCAGCTGAAAGAACAGGATCAAATGTTCTAAAAGCAGGGCTATGTTCCAAGAGATGATCTTTGTCAAGAACTGCTATAGTGTTTCAGTTGCAGTTTTTCTCTGATCAGTCTGAGTAATTACCTGCCTGAGCCTCTTGATAGATAATTGAGTGAAAAAATGGCACAGAAAACACTGGCATCATGCACTTCTATATATTTCTGAGGAAAATATATAACCCTTTTTCAGAGTCCGGGTACTCTGCAATGGCATTTTATTGTGGACATCTTTCCACTGACCCAAGCAGAGATATCCTCAATTTACAATGGTGTTACTAACAATGAGTCTGGCTACCAGATGCACACTTCCTTGTATCAATGACTACTTCCCCCTTGTAATGGATGGAAGGACAGCAGGGCAGTTTGGGGTGAGGCTGAGCTTTTCATCCTATCGGAAAGACTCCCAGTTTGGTGATAATTATAATTTAATTCAGTACAATGTTGCTCTGGAGCATGAAGATGCTACACTGTTATTTATCTTTGGCTATTAGCCAAACTAAAATTGCAAAAGGAAAAAAAAGTTTTGTTATTTTGTTATATATCTAATTAGGCATTAAGATTACAACAGCATTTTTATGAAAGGCAGTATTTAAGATGCATTTTTGGAATTGCAGTAATAACAATATTTGTTCTGTGTGGTAAACAGAAGCCTTTTGGCAGTGGGATGCTTTCGTTTTGAAAACTGCCAAAAATTATTTGCTTATCTACAGAACTGTAACTACTCACTGTGCCTGTGAGTCATACGGAAGCAGGACCAGGGTAAACATGGTGCTATAGTAAAAAGGTAGGTGTTCAGGAAATGTGCATTATTATGCTGGCAAACTACAGGCAGTACCCTGCCATTAAGAGGGAAGAAAAAGGGGGTGGGGGGGAAAGAGTTGAAGTCAAGCCTGGATATTCTAATGTAATTTGGAAGGGACTGCAGAGTAGTCTAAATGATAATGTTTTTTGACAGTTTGATATGTATTTATAGCTGTTGCCAGCCCTGCCTGAATATTATATAGGATTATCTGGGATTTTCTGGGTTTATCACCACAGGCATGCAGGATTAACAGCCTGATGAAGTCAAAAAGAATTACTCAGCCAATCCAATCCCTATACTTATATAGCGCCCTTCACACAAGGTCCCAGAGCACTGCACAAGAAGTACAATAACTGCCAGAAAGGACAGCAAAATAAAAATCTGCCATGTAGGCTTGAAATCCACCACAGAGCTGGGCTACAGAGTATCTCCTAATGAAAGCTTCCAAAGGGTCAGTGCCCAGCAAAGGAGAGCGGGGGGAGCACTCATCAGTCTACTTGTTGGCAGTGTTGGAGTGTACAGAAGGATACAAATTCCCAGAGGCAAATAGAAGCTACATGAGGGGAGCTTCAAGTAAAAATGGATGCCAGATGTATAGGATTTCCCTGTGACACAAAACCACTGGTTACCTGCAGCTTTTATCCAGTGCTGTCCAAACCTTGTTATTTTTTCATGTGAAGTCTTCCTAAAAATTTTGTCATCAAACTGTGCTGAACCAACCCTGATGTGGACCCATGAATATCTCCGCATTTTACATGTATCACACTAGACCCAGCACTGCTCTGTTAGTACATTTGCTAAACCTTCAAATGCACCCATTTTCTTCAAACAGAAAAAAGCATTCAAACAAAAATGAAGCACGTTGTGGTGGTTTAACCCTGGCTGGAGGACAGATACCCACCAAAGTCACCCTATCACTCCCTTTTTCAGCTGGACAAGGCAGAAAATATATATTGAGAGGCTTAGGAGTTGAGACCAGGACAGGGAGAGAACATTCCACAATCAATGACATGGGCAAAACAGACACAATACAGAATAAAGGAAAGAAAACTCTCTAATTTGTTCATTACGCTACACTGCACAGAGTTACACCAGAGTCAGATAATGAGAAGTATGACCAAATCTTAAAGCACTTCCCCCCTCTCCTCCCTTCCTAGCAGATTTCACTTTAGTCATGATTTTGCTCCTTTCTTTCCCCCTCATTGTGGCACGGGGAGGGGCAGGGAATGGGGGAATGGAGGGTTTCGGTCAGTTCCTCACAAGTTGATTTCCTTCATGGCTGGGGTGGGGGGTGGGGGGGCATTCCTCGCAGCCTTCCCCTGATGCAGTATGGGGTCCCACCCACAGGAGACAGTCCTCCACGAACTTCTCTGTGAGTACTTTCTGTTGCGGGCTTCAGCTCCTCACCAACTGCCTCAGAGCGCCTCCCTTCCATGGAGTGCCAACCTTCAGGCCCAGACTGCTCCAGCTTGATCTCCCACAGAGTCACAAGTCCCCAGCAAACCTGCTCTGGCATGGGTCGGTCCCTCCATGGGCTGCAGGTTTTGCTGCTAGGAGCTTGCTCCAACATGAGTTTCCCGTGGGCTCACAGCATCCTTCAGGTATCTCCACACACTCTGGCATGGGGTTCTCCACGGGCTGTAGATGGGATCTCTGCTCCCCTTGTCATCCATGGGTTGCAGAGGAACAGCTTGCTTCACCATGGTCTTCTCCATGGGCTTCAGAGGAATCTCTCTCTCTGGCACCTGGAACACCTCATCCTCCTCCACCTCCCCTCCTTCTTCCCTGGCCTTGGTGTCTGCACAGTTTCTTACATCTTCTCACACCCTTCTCTGGGGGTAAAATGCAGCTGCTTGTGGTTTTTCTCTCCGAAATGTGATTCCCAGAGGAGCTGTGACCATCACTGATGGGCTCGGTCTTGGTCAGCAGCGACTGCAGCCTTGAGCCGGCTGGTGTTTGCTCTGTGGGGCCTGCAGAGAGCTTCTGGCTGCTTCTTGCAGAAGCTACCCCTGCAGCTCCCCCTGATCCACCAGAACTTAGCCATAAAAAACTACAACATATATCAGTTTGAGCCAAAACTTCTGATTAAAGGCATATCACACACAACAGGGCCATGGTAGACTGATAGAGTCCTGCCCACGTTGAACAAAATAGACCTGTGTGTCTTGTATCTCACACTAGACAGATATCAGAGCTTTTCTGGTCTAAGACAGAGCTTCTGTAACAACTGGCCATAAATTGTAAGGCTTTGGAGAATGTTAAAGATATGCTTATGTTGAAGTTAAATGTGAGGACTAACTAAAAACCAGCAGCTTCTTTCTGCTAGAATCATTTATTTTATCTCATTGACTTGAAATCAGTTGGGCTCCCTCTGCATAGACTTCAGCCATACAGAAAACCAGACAGAGCTTCAGGATGCATGAGGTGAAGAGGGACAGGCTTTAAGAAACAGTGTTGAACACTATGTGATTTGAGGAGGCATGTATTGGAGATGATCCATTAAAGTGGGTTAGACTATGTACTCGATATTTGGAGGTAGGTATGCAAAGTCTGAAGTGTTTTCCCCAGAGTAGGCAGGATGGAGGACAGTTGCATTAATAAGGTGATCTCAGCTCTATAAAGAGAATGCTTTACCAGAAAGCTGAAAAATTAGCTGAAAATTCATGTTAGGACACTTAACGCTCATCAGTGTTAGTCCTATTACAGTAGTATGTCTTCAGCTTAGTCTAGACAGAGTTTGATATTTTTTTTTTAAGTTAGTACAGAATACAACAAAATGAGAAAACAGTTGTATGCAATGCATGTGTTATGGGATGAAATACAAATGTCACAGTATATTCAAGGCTTGGGAAAGGGTATCAATGGTGGCATTATTGCTGACACAAGAAAGCAATTTCTTTGCTGCTCAGTAATTACTGTGATTACAGCATTTGGACATGGAAGGCTGGCCAATTGTTCTTGTAAAATAAATCAGGTTTTTAACATGCTGGTTTTGACATATGCTTTAAAAGAAATTCTCCAGAGTTATTTTTGACTGCTTTCAATAACAATTTTTCTTTTAGTTGTGTTTTAATTACTATAATAATGAAACAGCATCAAAAATAAGTTCATTTACAAGAAGAAATTCAAGAGCATGTTTTCCTTAGGCTGCCAAGTAATGATGTTTTGGGAGTACAGCGTGGACATGCTGGCTTACAGAAATGTGAAGTCATCTTCTATTGAGCTCACCCGGGTAACTGTTTAGGGTTATTCTCTTTCTGCCTTCCCTAAGTGCTATACTGAGAGGAGTTTGTAACCCCCGATGTTGGTCAACAGGAAAGTATCACAGGATCTGTATCAGATTGTTTCTCTGTAGATACTAAAGCAGAACACAGTAAAAATTTTAACTCTAGATATACATCTATGAGGCAAAAAAAAAAATCTTATTCATAGCATGGGTTTGATATCTAAAATCTATTTGCAAAGGGTAAATATAGTTGTGCAGCTGTGGAGTTAAGAAATTTCCTGTAAAATGAGATAGTAGGGAAAAAACCCACTTCAGTTTATCAAAATGTTTCATTTAAGAAACTTTTTCGGAATTTCTCCAAATTCATAAGGTCACATGAAACAAAAATGTTCAAAACATCCTGTTTAATTATATCTAGGTTTTTTTTTCTATTTGTATTGCACAACAAAAGGTTGTTGAACTATTTCAGCAAGAGGCTTTGCTTTTGAAACATCACCATTTTTGTTAGAAATAGTATTAGCTGGATACTGGTAGGACAAAGTCGTCCATTGTGTCCATAAGAGAAAACTGGCTTCTATTTCAGCTCAGGAATATTTTTATAAAGTTTTCTATATTTAAAAAGCTTTCAAGAACATTTTTTACAGTAACAATCCTTTTGCCTCCTTGTCACAATTTTAGTACGCACAACCGAGGGTAGGACTAATCAATATCCATCTTCCATTTCTCTTTCATCCACTGTCTTTCAGTAAGGCATGTGTTGGATTTGTTCCTGTATTTACGCTAGAGTGAGCAAGGATAAGTAGGTGTCTTTTGTGCTTCAAGGGGGATATTCAGAGGCCGAGCTGCTCCTTAGTGCCTGTGTGAAAATGCCAGCCCCTGAGAAAACTTGTCTCATACCGATGAGCTTTAGCATTATGGTCCTCATTGCTGATGTATGGGAGAAGTCCTCCGTCCACAACGTAGTTCTGTGTACGTACTGTGCAGTAAAAATGATTTGATAGCCTTCACTTTTAATCTGAGTGTGCATGTGCAAACATACATTGACACACATGCAGGCAAAAAAAAAATGTGTGCACATGCATACTCATGCACACAGCTCTCCAGTGCCTCATGAAAAAGAAAAAAAGTATTATCCTCATTTTTATGAGGCCAGCAATAGGGTTACCAGGCTAATAAATGAAGCATGAATTATTTATCAGTCTGCATATTGTATGGATCTTTTAAATTACAGCCAAAGAAACGTTAAAACTGTAAGCTTCTACCATTCCTATAAAACCAATTTAATTGCAACGACACAATAAAGTTTCGTCCTCTCTTTTAACCATTTGCTATTTTAATGACACTAGAGGTAGCAGCTTAGGTAAATTTCCATAATATACAGCTAATAAGATACAAGGTACATTAATAATTTACAGGCCTGAAGTGTGTTGGACCCTCATGAAAGCACCTTTTGCAAAGAATATAATCACACAAAAGTGATCTCATATTTCCTGCACACTTTATTTAAGACAGGCCTTGCCTCTATTTATGAGTTTTGTATATTAGCAGATGAAATTTGAGAGTATTCTGGACTGTACTAAGCTAAACCAAGGATATACTTTTTTCATACTTCTAGGAGATTAATTTTATTCAAGACAAACAAAGAGAGGTAGAATAATCGTATTTAGAGGTATGAGGTTGGTTTTAGAAAGAAAGCATTAGGAAGTATCTGATATCACCTTGTGATTCACAGTCCTCAACCTTCTCTATCAGGATATTTATTCTTAATTTCATTGAAAGTGTTTATACAATTGCATAAAAGGCTGTATAAACAGTTGGTATAAAACTGTGTAAAGAACTGTTTGGATAGTTGTTTATTCCAATGTATATAGTAAATTGTTAATGATTTTTCTACCCTTTTCCCCACTCAGGAGCAAGATATAAGGGCAAGGCCAAACTGAGAAAGAAAATTAATGAGACAAATCTCAAATGAGGTAACCAGGTCTTTCATAGCAGTGTGAAATAATTGCATTTGTTTATGCCATTAGAGACTAAGAATTTGAAAATAGGGAAAAACATAATTAGGACAAAATTATGGTATAAATAAATTTTCTGTTCTTCCCTCTTTCCTCCTTCTATAAGCTCATATTAAGATTTGTATTTATCTCATCACCTTTTCTGCTTTATTGGAGACATGAAAATAATCTTCCCAACTAGATGTACCAAAGGGAACTGTTCAAAAAAACACAGAAAAAATTTCATTCCATGAATTACTCTAGATGGTTAAATTCCATATTTGGGCAGAAAACATGCTATGGTTTCAGAGATGTGCCTAAACCAAACCTTTACACCAACCTCAGAGTTACAGCTGGTGTCTAGGCTCTTTGAAAAGGGAATTCTTGGTACATGTCAATACTACAAGCCAAATGAATTTATTCTAGGAACTCTGGATCTGTGGTGAAATTATACCCTTCTAGGAGCATCAGCTTCTTTTCTAAATTTATTTCTGTCATTAGGCTTCCTTCCTTAGGCTTTCAGGCTTTGGGGACACAAGATGGCCTCTCCATAAGGAAGGATCAACTTCCGTGTTCTCCCTGAATTAGTCCACTTTACATGTAGCACAACATAAAGTACTCTCCAGAACTAGTGGTAAAGCCGATGAAACACACAAATTTTGCCTATTCTAACATTTCTAAATAATTCTTAAGCTCTCACCCATAAACAATTACATAGCTGTGTCTGAGATGGCCAGAAAAAATCATACCATACATGCATCTTGGGATGGCAAAGATTAATGGGTCAGATGACCCCTCTGTTGATCATAACTGATGGAAATTACATCACCTTTTATGCTGGTTACAAATAAACCATTTGATCTTGGTGTCTGTGGGGACCAGTTTTAGATGGCGTTGAAGCATCCAGCATGCACAGTAAAACCACAGGGATGTGGGGCATGAATAACTAGAAGCCGTCTGACTTCAAATACCCACCTGATATCAAAACACAAGAGTTACTATCAGTATTTTCATGCAATTCATGCTTCTGCTGTGGTTTGCTTACCTCTAAACAGTCAAAATAAAAGAGATTTTTCTCTAGTCAACATAAACTTATTTCCAAGAAGCACACAGGAAACTGTCATTGGAAGCCACTGATTTAGGGTAAACAGAAGAAAAGCTGCATTTTCATAGCTGCCAATCTCTTCAATTTGTTACTGTAAAAAATGCACCAGAAGAACAGGCTAATGAGCTGGGTGTCACCCCACCTTACACATCATCAACAGAATTGTCAGCTGAGTTCAAGCTGCCAAATGTTTGTAGCGGCAGACAACTTAAGAGGCAAAAAGATCTCAGCTTGATTTTCCAGGTCCCTGGCTGAGCTTGCTGTCTGGCAGCAGGAAAATGCATCTTCTAGCCCTTAAATTGAGCAAATTAGATATGAAAGAACATTGAAGTAGAACAAATATGGAAGCTGTCACACACAATCATTTTTAGGGAGTTATTTTTGTGACAGTTACTGAACTGAAATCGAGGCCGAAAACACCATAAAACCATCACTCTTTCATTTTATGATTTTTTGAAGTTGCATGTCTCTAGAAAAGATAAGGAAGCAATTCTAAGGCCTACAGAAATCCGTGGGGAAGTGTTAAAAGGCAGCACAAAACTGCAGTGAAAGCAGCTGATGCTGAAATGGATCATAGAAGTGATCTGTCAGCCGAATTGCTGGTTCATGGAACTGAGAATTAATAGTGGCACCATCCACAGTATTTACTCTTTACTCTTTTTTTTTGCCTGATACTTTTTTTTTCTTTCCCTTGGAATATGTCTTCAGCAAAGGGGAGTAATTAAGAAGCACATCTTTCTCCACTTTGTAAACCTTTAAGTTTGAGACCTGACACAATTATAGTCCATGGTTCACTTCAGCAAAATACAGTGGTTTTGTGGTACCATGTACCCAAAGTGATGTGGTACCATGCTGATCTCAGAGAAGAATTTATTTTGGGACACTAAACTGCCTGGATATGCCTTCATGGCCACGGAGCAAATATATTTGGACAAACTTTAATCTGGATATAGTAATAACAATAGCTGCAGAATAGCAAGGGCTTTTACACAACACAGAAACCATGGTATTCTTGCTTATTTAGGGTTCTTAGGTATTTTCTAGGCTGATAATCAATACAAAGACCTGTGGTGGGAGAAATTTAATTAAATATAACAAGGGCAAGTGTAGGCTCTTGTATCTGGGGAAGAACAACCCCAGGCACCAGTATAGGTTGAGGACAGATTTGTTGGAGAGAAGCCTAGGGGAAAGAGACCTGGGGTCCCTGGTGGAATGACCATGAGCCAGCAATGTGCCCTCGTGGCCAAGAAGGCCTGGGGTGTATTAGAAGGGGTATGGTTAGAACGGTGAGATAGGTTCTCCTCCCACCCTACTCTTGCTGGATGTGAGACCACATCTGGAATATTGTGTCCAGTTCTGGGCCCTTCAGTTCAAGAAGAGAAGGATCTGGGGGTGTTGGTTGACTGCAGGTTGAATATGAGCCAGCAGTGTGCCCAGGTGGCCAGGAAAGCCAATGGCATCCTAGCCTGTATCAAAAATGTTGTGGCCAGTAGGTGTAGGGAGGTGATTGTGCCCCTGGACTCGGCATTGGTGAGGCCGCACCTCGAGTGCTGCGTCCAGTTCTGGTCTCCTCA
>VZTU01013348.1:9645-21417 GCA_013400835.1 Zapornia atra
AGGAGAGGGGCGGCCGCTGTTGTCCCGCTGTTGTCCCTTCGCTGTCCCCTGGCTGACTTTGCCGCGCTCCCGGCCCTGAACCCACCGCCACATCGCCCACATGCTGCCTTGATAGTTCAGATGAAAGACCTCTCTGAAATTAGCACCTTCTTTTCACTGGGGTTCAAGGGTTTGGTTCACCAGTTTGAGAAATTCTCGGCTGCTACAGCAGTAAATGCCGGAGGATGGAAGCAGTACCTCATGTTAATTTTATTAGGTTTTTCCTGCAGAAATCTGAGCTCAACAGGCACAGAGGTGATGGGTTTCATAAAAGTCTACGGCATTTAAGGATAAATTGGTAGTAAGAGGATTTGCTCTTCAAAAGGGCCTTCTATTTGCAGGTGAAAGGCTACAGCTATTTGAAATACAAAATTTGGCTTTACATCGTCAGACATTGCAATTTTTTGTCTCAATAACTACTGAACAATGGCTCAGAGTAAATCACATTGCTCATGTGGAACTTCGTCAACATTTTGTTTGCTAAAGGCTTCTTTACAAAGCCTGTGTGCTGCAGTAGGAGCACGGGGCACTACATGGGAGGATCTAAGGCCCTTGATACAGGATTTTTTTTTCCTGAGGCTATAGGATGAGTGTGCAGAGGAAGGAGAAGTCATTGCATAGGCAGGAAACCAAGAATTTAAGAGCCAGGCTCCATTTTAATCTGCAAAAGTCAAGCTGGATAACAATCCTGTTTTTTCATACAGTAGTACAAGCCTTTGGTAAAACAAAAGCCATTGGGGTACTGTGGTTTGCATTAGGCACCACTGTTCTCACTGATGCTCTAATAAACAGGTTATTCATGGTAATAGCATAGAAGGTGAGGAATACTGTATCCAATTAAAACAAAGATCTAGACAAACCCAGTCACACAAATCAAATTCCAGCTGAGTAAGGCATCAGGGCATATCGCATTGTTAATCTCAGAAAAATGTTTCTCAACAATCACAAGCAATATCTTCCCTTTTGATCAGATTTGAAAGGCTGGAGTCTAGCCCCTTCATTTCTTGGGAAGGGTGACATGGGAAGTCAAACGACTGCAGGATCCTGGCTTCTACCTGGAAGAACCTGTGATCAAAGTACTAATCACATCCAACCTCGCTTATCCTGGGAAATCAGCAAAACCAGAGCAACAACAAGATATATTGCCAGAGGTTTTTTCTGTTCAGTTCATGTTCACTGATGTTTAACCTCCTTGAGGAAAGTTTTTGACATGAGAGCTTTAGACAGTTTTCCACATGAAGATTTTTTTTCTCCGATAGCTAGATGGGCTAAGATGCCTTTTTTGGTCTATTTCTTTTTTATTTGGTTTGGGATTAAGGACTCTCCTTTCTATGTTCTTGTTTGTAAAGACAGCTTAGCTTATTTTTTCCCTCCAGGAATAAACCAACTTTATAATCAAAATCCAAAATGACAAAAGCTAAATTTGCTGCTTTCTAAATAGACATCTGCTCACAATGTGTAGACCAATAAATAAAAAAGCTTCAGGTTAATTACATGTAGCTCACAGGGAAATATATCTTAATTTTATTACATGCAAAATACAGATAATAAATAATATGATAGCTTTTTTCTTTGTATTGTTAGTAAACAACCTGGGCATGTTTTAATGAGATTTTTTCAGAGTTCCTACCCAGTGTTACATTTGCCATTAACATTCCGCTGCAGTAGTTGTATACTAAGCATATCTTTTCTCTTGACAGGCTATAAAGAACACACTATTCATGCATATTTAGGTAATAATTTTGATGTATTGTCATTTGCATATAGGCTGGTGGAATTGTAACCAATTGCTGGACAATCTCAGAAAACTATTTGTTGTGTTAAGTGTATACATATGTCATTCAAAGCAATTTGTGTGCCAGGAGAGGATCTCCAGAAAAAAAAAGCCAAAATAACCACCTTTTATTTTTTTTTAACCTTATCCACAATTATTTAGGTAGCATTCCTTCTTTTAGTGGAAAATTTCTATAAAAAATGGGGGTCCAAAAGGTTCAAAACACACCCAAAGGATTTGAATTTACCTTGGAAGGAGGATTTTTAAGATGATCTGCCTTTTCAGGGATCACAAAGAGCCTGGTCTTCTGGCACAGGATTTGGCAAGAGAACTGGCTGCACAGCCTCACACATTCTAGCAACGAAATGTCTCTCCCTTCTATTATTTAAACAATAGTGAGATAGTGATTCCCAGAAAGCAGTCTTTAGGTCAAACAAAGCTGGCCATCCTAAATCCGCTCTCCCAAAGGTAACCCAGGGAGCCCAGCTGTGGGCTTGTCCAGCTCTCCAAGACAAGTCCCCTCAGTCTCGGTTTACAAAACCAGCTAGGATTCTTTTGACTTGCTGAGGTTTTTCCCTGAGCTGGCTTCACTCTGTAAGAAATAGCTCAGGAGGATTTGTGGAGATGGGGCTTATCTTAACCGCTCCTTCCCCTTCCTGCCTGCCTTTCCTGACAGCACCCATTAAGCTGTAGAACCGTCTTCAAATGTAAACATCCTACTGGCCATGTCAACATATGTCTATGCACGAATTACTGAGCAGTTCCAAAATGAGCACAGCAGGAGACCAAGAAGGTCATTTTATAGGAGAGAACAGAGGCAGCCCTGTAAGCTCTGCAAAACATAAATCTAATTTTTTTCCTACTTAAAAATTAAACATGCTTTGCAGTCGTTTATTCAATGTCTTCACTCTATCACTAACCATGTATTATATTACTACTGCATTAGGCTAACATCCTTTTGTATCTGTTAGGTAACATCCTTTTAAATCTAGTAGACACTCTCACCTATTGATTTTCAATAAATAAAATTAATTCAGTGTATTGATATCCAAATTCTCAGAATTTATAGAGAAACTCTAAGAATGGGATTCAAACATCAAACTTCTCATTCCCTGAAGTTATCACAGCATTTCATATTTTATATTATACACACTTAAATCTCCTCATCAGTTATGAGACTATTTTAGATGCTCTTAAATTCCCAAGATTAAATTGGGGCACTTTTCCAGCAGCAGGACTTCAAGCTGGGATACTGTTAGCTAATAAGGAGAGAAAGCAGATGAACCAGCTGTTACAAGACACTCAACTTTTTCCTTTGATCATCCTATACTTGATTTATGGCCAAACCCAATCACAGAGGTTTAGCAGAGGGTAACAAAGTTTAGCGGGTGACCAGGAAACGGCAAATAAGCGATGTCAGTCATAGTGTACCCCAGCCCTCTATCGCAAGTTCTTGTAATAAGACTATCACCGGAATTTAAAGCAGTTTTCCAGTCCTCTCTTGGGTTGACTGTTGGTGTGATGAAAGACACTTTTCCCCTGCCCTTATAGGAAGAGAAATAAGATAAATGGGAGAATGCTAAATTCCAGTAATTTGCAATATTTTTGGTATTAAATATTTTTATTCTATTTCTCAGATTTGTTTTCTAAACTAGTTTATTCTACACGGTTACTCTCTTGTATCTGAAGGTTGTAGTTTATGAGGCTATTCAAACTGCACCTTCAGTCATATCCTCCCTTATTCCTATTTCAGCAAATAAAATGGTTTTTTACTAACCATTTTTCACAAAAAAGAATTCTGATAATTTCAAAGAATTCTTGGTATAATTTTGACTCCTAAACCCACTTGTTAATCTTTTTGCTGTATAGCACAGTACTGTTGCACACTATGTTCAAGGAATTTAATATTAGAACTATGTGATCAACACAGTCCTCTAAGAAACCTATTTGTAGAACAGTAACATTTTCACCTATCAAAATACGTATTCTAGGATGAATATAGGAAATTTAGGAAATATAGAAACAGTAAAGAAAAATAAAACTATTTTAAGTTATTTATTACAGTTTCAAAGGAACTTTCAGGGAGAAAACAGTTTCATATAATGAATCAGAGATTACGTGAACTTAAATTCTTTCACATTTTTGTCCTTTGGCTTTTTCTCCTTCCGCCTTTCAGGCAGAAAATTCATACACACCATGCAGTAAATCTTTTAAGATTTGGAATCTAAACACAGAGTCGATATCTGCTCTGGTATTTGTTTAAATATCCTTTGGATATGTAAATACCAGTGACAGTAGTATGTGTACATAGTGCTATTAGCATGTCCAATGCAAATGAATAATATCTCTGACAAGAGAGAGATAAAAAACAGATAACACAACTTAAAACATCATCACACTTCTTGCTTCTTACATTTTAACATAAATCTTCATATTCCTATCAAAGGGTTCATTTGGATTTCTAAATATTTAACAATGCTATCCTGCTTTTTCGCTTGTCACTTTGAAAGCACTTTGCACTTCAAAAAAGGCAAAACATTTCTCCTCTGTAAATGTAAAAACCAAGATACAAAAGTCTCTTTTCTTCAACAGTGGTATTTTGAATCTCAAATATCTCCATGAAATAATGCTAGTGTCCACCAAAATGCAGGGCAACTTCTTACACTTTCTTTTCCCAGTTACCAAGCACAGTAAATATAGAGCCTTAGAAATCACCTGTCTCAGCACTTAAAAATCAGGACACACACGTTGCATCTTCCCGTACTTTCAAGTGAATGGCATTCGTAAGGAAGGTGCTTTGAAGATTCTGTTTGCACAGGCAAAGCAAAGAACAAAAATTAAGTGATTATATTATACTTAAGCTATCTGTCATGGCACACTTATATGTTGGATGCACTGGAGGAAAAAGTGTATTTATTAAATAGAAGTATTGTAAATGTGCTAATGTCTCTTGTCTCTACTGATGCCCCAGTACCGATTATACTGTACTTGACTACAACGTGTGTGAAATAAAGACAAGATTCAGTGTTTCTTAGTCAAAAAAACCCTTTATTTTATAAAAATCACAGAATCAATTTAAAAGCTTAACTGAAAAGATTTTTCATAAGAATTAATCAGAAATTAACTTCAGCTGTCAGCACATCAAATGAATTTGCCAGTGTAACACTGTTACGCAGGTAGAGTCTGATCAGTATGTGTGTGCTTAGACGTGTCCAACTAACTGGACATCCATGCACTGACCTTTTCCTTACCACAACGACATTGTGTATGAAGTACTAACAGTGTGCTACCTTCAAAATAATTTTCCTATTTAAAGCCAGAAAACTGCATCTACCTACCACCCAGCTGTCAGGGAAGCCAGTGAGGAAGTACAGAGCCAACATCCAGTGTCACTTTATTGAAGAGCATTTGAATCTTTTTCTTTGTTAACATTGCACAGACTTTTATAGGGTCGTTAATTAGTCTTGGCTCTTCCTGTGGTAGCTGTCAGATCTGTCTTGATACTGGTCATCTACACACCATCTAAATTTGTCTCTTCATCTCCCTGCCCTCCATGAGGGACATGCAACAGGTTCATCCAGATTAACTTCAGAGATCTGCCATCTTACCAGGATGGCAGAATTCAGCTACCATCTTTCAGTAAGCTTAAGAAAATACAGTTCCCTTGAATTCCAGGTGCTAGGTTGGGTTTCCTTTATCTGATCTGCCACATCCACTCTTCAAAGGAATTAACAGTCACTAGTATATACCAGAAATTACTTTAGAAATTAAGGATAAAGCCCATTAAGGGCAAACAACTGAACTAGAAGCAACTCTGTGCAGGCTCCACATTAAGGCCAGATGGGATCTGTGTTATAGTCTATGTAGACTGAAGAATGCAACTTTACTGCAATGGCTCAAACTGTCTTTGGTTTAACAGTCCCATTAATGCATTTTGCTTTTTCATATTCAAAACATACAGTTCAGCAGAAGATATACTGACCCACTCTTAAATATTTAGCGTACAGCTGTCACATGAGTGTTCTGGATTGAAAAGGGAGTCCAGGTCAGGATCTGTACAACTGCGATGCAGAGCGGAACCAGGCAGATCAAATAGAACATGGCATCATGGAGACCTAGAAACAAACTGGTGAAAAAGATGAAAACAGCTTTCAAGATAAAGAAGATAACTTTCATGGTCAATACACCACAAATTATTTGTAAATCTTTAGCATTATATGCACATATACAGCATATACATGTTACTGTGTAGAATCAATTCTATATAAAAGAAATATAAATCTCAGATACCAGATTACTTCAGTTTTATTTTCTAATTCTCCATACAAATATGTATTTTGTGGTGTTTGCTCCTTTCATAATAGCTAGGAGGAAAGTAAGTAATTAGCATGCAAAGAGTTAATTTTAATACATGTAAGCAACCTAAGAAATCCTGTTCACTACTTTAGTACAGATCTGTATTATGTAATAGAGAAATCAATTTGAGCAATGTAATCCAATTACAGAACACAGCATCTACAAAGTTTTAGTAAGGTTGAAAATACCTGAAAGAGAAAGAAAAGGAGAAAA
Organism: Zapornia atra; assembly: GCA_013400835.1. Taxonomy (NCBI): domain Eukaryota; kingdom Metazoa; phylum Chordata; class Aves; order Gruiformes; family Rallidae; genus Zapornia; species Zapornia atra. Next base: position 16,028 of record VZTU01013348.1, read on the forward strand.
TGGAAGCAAACATTTTAATATGAAATAATTTTAAGTTCAAATCTGGGCTACTGGCTCTCCACAGTGTGGTGTTCTAGCTGCTGAGTGCTAGATGGAAGTCATGATTAATGTATAAATGGTATAAAGGGCTGTTTGAAATATCACGCTGTATTTAATTTTGTTTTAAAATGAATTATTACAAGATAATATACACCATAAACAGAATACATGTCAAATGAACACTTATGCTCATTTATTCTCATGGATGCATGGTAGTTCCTCATCTAAATCTTCTCTGAGGAATAAGAGATAAAAGCATCAGCAAATAGGAATCAAAAAAAGGAAATATAGGAGCTAAACGAGTCCCCTTTTATGAACGGTATGGCTTCTGACAGCTCAAAGCATACATTTAGACATTCATCTAGTAGCTAGAATCATTATCTACTGGCATTCTGTTAATTATTGGATTCTAATTACTTAAATATCAGGAAAGTCAACTCAAGCTGAGAAACAGCCCCTAAATGAACTTTCTCTCCATGAGGTAGTTGATATTATTTTCTTTTTTTTTTTTTTCTCCTTAGCATCCAGGGATGAGATAGGAGACTCACAGAATAGCTATGGACATGATCCAAAAAACCCTGAAATCCATGGAAAAAAATCTTCTCATTAACTTGAGCAGGCCTTTGAATAAAACCTAAGAGTTCCTCTGAGTCATAAAAGAATGAACTCATTTCTCACTGCATTTAACAGAAAAAAATGCTTGCAGCCTTCAACATAGCCCAGATTTATTCCTTAGCACATGCACACGCTCACACAGCAACCATAATTCCTCTCAAGTCATGGATATGCTTATGTGACAATAAAATACCCTAAAACCACAGGCTTACAAGTGAATTACTTAATCACTTGGACAATTGCATTTAAGACTGGAAGTGTTTGCTAGCAGGTCACTGGTCCACAGCCAATGTTTATTGGCAGTGACAATAATTTACCATTTACATGTTGTTTACTTGCCTGGGTTCAGTTGATTTTGCAGGCCACTTACAAGTAAACAAGGGCCTGCACCATGCACACCTAGAGTTAACTGTGCAAGCTGTGTCAGCAGGGACACCACTGACAAGGAAATCCCTCACCTATCCAGAGACAAAAGGACAGAAAAAGAACATCTGCCAAATCACTCGCCCTGCTGCAATGCTGATTTGGTTTCACTGGAACAATATTTATTGAAGAAAATAATATTGCCTATGGTACTGTAAAAGTTTAAGTTACTGCAGAAATGATGAGGAATATCTGTAGCATGCAGAACATGAAAAGGGACAGTATTGGGAAAAATCAAGAGCTGAACCAGCAACAGAAATTTCTATGTCTACACTTTTGCACACGCAGAAATATAACATACCATCTTTCACTAAACAGCCCTAGGATCACTCTGAGTAGTACTCCAGTAATACAGTATGAATGCATCAACCATTTAAAGTACCTCCAACGAGTAACGAAGCTTTGCTGACAAGTAACTTCCTTCTGAAGTACAACTCTGAGAAGTCAGCTGTAGCTGCAGCAGCACTCCAGAAGAGGGAGTTTTAAAACTAGGGAACTCTTCCACAGCGAAAAAAAAAAAAAAAAAATTTAAAACCCCAGCCCAACCAACCACAAAACCCCAAGCCATATGGAGAGGTGATGCGTTGCTGCCCTGATGGACCAAAATTTCCGATGACTCTTATGATACCTCACAGATGAAAGAAAAAAGTGACTGAATTTTCCTTTCCTCTAAACTTTTACTGTATAAAACCTCTTTGCTGTTTTACCAGCTAGAGTGGAGCGCAGAATACACCTGTAACACTGAGACAATAATGAACTATGCTCTCAAAAAGGCTTCAGGATAAGAATGTTACTCGTAACATACCAGTTGTCATAATAAGCTGCTCAAGAATGTGGTCTCTACTGAGACAGAGAACAAGTCTATGTGAATTCCAAACAGCATGATGTCAATAAAAGACAGACAAAGATTAAGAATCTGCAGATTGTAACTGGTTGGTACTTTCAATGGCATTTGGGTACTTTAGTGAAGCAGAGGAGAAGGATCACCTCCTTTGACCTGCTGGCAATGTTTTGTCTAATGCAGCCCAAGATACCATTTGCCACCCTTACCACAAGAGCACGTTGCTGGGTCATGTTCAGTTTGCTCTCCACCGGGACCCCCAAGTCCTTTTCTCCCAAGCTGCTTTCCAGTTGGGTGGCCCCTAGCACACACTGGTGCACTGGGATGTTCCACTCCAGGTGCGGGGCTTTGCACTTCTTGCTGAACTCCATGAGGTTCCTGTCAGCCCATTTCTCCAGGCTGCTGAGGTCCCTCTGGATGGCAGCATGGCCCTCTGATGTATCAGCCGCACCTCCCAGTTCTGTGTCATCACCAAACTTCCTCAGGTTACATCCTGCTCCATCATTCAGATCATTAATGCAGATGTTAAATGGGACGGGGACTGGACCCAGTATAGACCCCTAGGGTACTCCCCTAGTTACTGGTCTCCAAATAGACTTCATGCCACCGATGACAACCCCTCTGGGCCTGGCCATTCAGTTTCCTACCCATCTCACTGTCTGCTCATCCAGCCCATACATCAACACCTCGTCTATGAGGATCTTATGGGAGACAGTGTCAAAGACCTTACTGCAGTCCAGGTAGCAAATATCCACTGCTGTTCCCCTGTCTACCAGGCTAGTCATCTTGTATAAGTTGATCAGGTTGGTCAAGCATGACTTCCCCCCAGTGAAACCATGCTAGTACTGATGGCTTTATTATCCTTAATGTGCCTGGAAATGGTTTCCAGGTTTAGCTGCCCCATCATTGTTGCTACTGTTAAACTTTCAGCTGAAGAAAAAACAAATAATTTAGAATTCAGCAAATAGTTTATGGTTTTGAACTGCATCTTCTCTCTCCTCCCAGTAAACAACATTGCTGGAAACTCTTAAGACATACTTATACAGGGACCAAACATTTTGTTAATGCAGAATAAGGGTCCTCAGTGCTATCTTCACAATTTACTACCACTGTATCTAATAAAGTAAATGCTGTCCAGAACATTACAGATATTGCCAGCTTTGGAGAAGGAGGAAGGACACAGCTGAGACTGTATCAGCATCACACTTCATTACATATAATTCACATGTGAAATTCTTTTGGGTTTTTTCCAAATAGTTTGAGCATATTTTAAGCAATCTCCTGTATTCATTTTCTGTTCCCAAACAACTTTGTCCTGAGGCGAGTGTATTTCAGTTGTCTGCCTATAGCTGAAATCTGAGAAGAGCTGACAGGGTTCTAATATGTGTGAGTAGTTTTAGCTCAGTCAATGGGCCGAGTAAATCGTGGGCAAATTGACTCTTAGAAACAGTCTGGAGTAGTCTGGTCGTTGCTGACTGTATGGCCACACTGCAGTCCATTTGCAAAGCAAAGGGCATGAACATTCACACACACAGACACACACATTATTTTTGAAGGGATGTGTGAGAGAAAAGCAGTACATTTCAGGTGCTCTTTGATTTACTGATCTCAGCTGTGTATATCTATGCTGTTCCTTGCCCTGGTGAAATAAATCAAATTTCAGGATGCCTCAGGTGAAGATAGAGGTTTTAGAAATTGAGCATTCAAAGTATTTCAACTCTATATACAAGAAATTTAGTGTTGCTATAGTCCAGAGGCTACTTACTGGGGAAAAAAGAGATTTATAGCTACTGTGATTTAAAATCCATCCACAAAGGGATCATATCTGTGATTGAGAGGGATCAGAACTGCAGTTTTTATGTTTCAAATCTGAATTTCTCTGAATCATCAAGATGAATATATTCAGCCTTCTTATATCCACATCCAGTTCAACCTAACGCTCTTCTGCAAAAATCACTCATCTTATTTGACATGATAATGAGGTTCATGTCCTCTCCACAACATCTCCCTGGCTGGCTATCTACGGAATGCATTAACTGTTCTCACACACAGCCTCAAACTTCTTTGCTCATGTCAGGATGCTTTTATGAAGACCACCTGTTGTCTTTTTATGTCACGCTTTTCCTCATACATGGTTTTAGAAAATTCCCCAAATACAATACATTCTCCAAACATTGGGTGACACATGACAAGTTGTTGCTCTTTCAAGACCTATCTCTGCACAAGTTCATATACAATTGTATTCTATGTGGTTTTTTAAGGCTTCTGCTCAAAATTGAGGAGAGCTGTGTAGTTCTCAGGATACTTACATTGCTCTCTCAAGCAAATCCTAACCAGGACTGATTTGTACCTTTTAGTCTTTACTTCAGTAACTCCTTATATTGCCACTTCCTCCTGTTGGTCATAAAAACCGTGTCTATGACCCTTCCGGTGTATGGACTCCCTCTTAATTTGTTTTTCTAAGAGCCCATGCATTTCCAATGTGCTAACTAGCAACCACAACTTTATGCTGTGTGTTAAGGTCTCTGGGGACTGCAATGAAATCATTAGCATTAAAACGATTAGTATTGAAGCCAAAATTATACTCCTAGTTGAGCCAAATTCCCTCCCTCCAGTGATTATACCACTTTCTCTCAAGCAAAAACCTCATTATGCTTATATATTTAAAGAAATAGGTTTAAAAGATAAATAAAACAGAAGCCAGGACAACATGTATCTTAGGAAGAAGTATTAGGTGAACTCAAACATTTTCTTTTTTTGCAATAGGAGATGGTCAGCCACTGAAATGTATTCTTTGTTTTTAAAAATTAAGTAGATATCCTCATGTCCATTGTTAACAAATTATGAATTCTTTACAATTTCCAGAAAACATTTCTATTTCTGTACAGATAAAACACAACTGGAAAATATTTGTAAAGCAGTTATATTTTTGAAGTACAGTTGATGCAAATTAATCAGCAATTAAGATGACAGTATTATTTCAAATTAATTTCTACAATTTAAAGTATCCCTTCTGAACTCACCTTGGATCAGGCTGAGCAACTTTATTATTCAGGTTCTCATATCCAAATTGATTTAGTATTGTAACCACAAGCATTGGAGCCAAAGATTGGGCAGGCTTGGTAAATAAAGCATTGGTCCCAAAAACCATAGAGGAAAGTGGAGATCTAAAATGTTTGGGGAAAAAAACGAATGCACAACACAAATTTATTAGTATATTAATTTCAATAGTAATTTTAAAATCCTGTTAATATGCAAATGGTAGCTCTCACACATTATAGCAAAGCAATCAGCTATCATAATGGAATTTAATTTTCTTTGGAAATGTGCAATAATAAACCTCTGGGGTATATATCCAGCTTGACCCCAGTTCTGAAATGGCTTGCACATGAGTTCAACATGGTGCACTTTGAGTAATTACTGAAGTTAGGTTAGTCTGAGCAGTGCATGGAGAATTAATTATAACTTAATA
>VZTU01013350.1:19595-51196 GCA_013400835.1 Zapornia atra
GGAGGAGCAGAAGCCCTGCTGCGATCGATGCTGTGCATCAGCCCGCTGAAAGAGAAACGGTGCTGTGCTCCGTGAGGGGCGCACCGCGGAGCTGCAGAGGTTTGCCTCCTCCGTAGCCACGTCGAATCGCTGGAAGAGCCGTCTTGGCTTCCAGGTCCCGCCGTCAGGTCCTTCCCCGTGTCGTTAAGGCACGGTCAGTCCTGGAAACGACTCCTTTGAGCTTGGTGTGGCAAGGTGAAACTTCAGGGCACCGAAGGCTCGTTTTAACTCCTCTGGAGTCTTCAGAGGATACAACACGACGAGTGAATTTGCCAGTGAAGTGAAGGCGGGTCTAAGGAAATCTGCTTTACAGCAGGTTCCATAGTAAATTTTTGAGGTTTTAAGGAAATGAGGAATGAAATCTTTAATGATAATTCGATCACATCTAAATTAGCAGATAAAAAAGTGACATATACCTGTGAGAACTCTGCACGGTTATAATCCTTAGCAATTTGTATTGTGAGTTGAAAAAAAACCACCCTACTACCGGGCTTGTCTGATAGCCTCTGAATGGAATGGAAGCTCATCCATGTTCAAAAGCAACTGAAAGCTGGTATGATTTGGCTAACTGCAAGGTGGAGGCAGACTTCTAATGCATTAACAAGATGCTGGTTTTCTAAGCCTTTACGACATAGTTAAGGGTATAAAAGCCATATATCACGTCCTTTATATTTCGGTCACTCAGGAATTCAGATGTGAAATTGGTACATTAATGCAGAAGGTAACAGTGTCTCTTTCCACGAGCCATTAGGGACACTTGGAATTCTCCAGGCTATTAACTTCCTTGCATGTGGGGTGATAACAGCTGCATCCTGGGGTTCAGCGTACACAGTGTAGAAACGAGTGACTTCTTAGGCTACCCCTTATTTTTATTTTGTCTTCCCTTCCATTAAGAAAAGGGAAGAAAAAAAAAAAAAAGAAAAAAGCCAAACAGAATAAACCTGAAGTTGCAGCTACCTACATATTCAAGAAAGTGATGTGATTCAAAAACCCACCAAAAGGCTAAATATTATTGCAGTGCTTTGGGGATATATACTTAAAACTGTTAAGCAGATATGGCATTATGTAGCTTTTTAAAATTCAAATAATGGAAAACTTCTCATTCATTTAAAGTATTGCGTTTGTAGATACGTCAGTTAAGTATATCATATTGCAGATAGAGCTGTGGAAGAGGAGTAAATGCTATCAGGAATTAAATTGAGCATTCCTGAAAACAGAAATCTGACTTACACGATAAAAAGACTCCCCAACTTCATCAACTCCAGTACTGCTGGTGTTCTAGCTTTGTGGCTTCTTAACGAACAGTACAAATCTGTATCTATAGAAGGAGTTGAAATAAATACTGAAGTTGTTGGTGTGATGACTTTGGTAGTATCATGGCATGTTGAAGTCAAGAAGACAAAGCTTGCTGGCAGAGATTTTGAAAACTCTTTAGGCAATACATGTTGAGGTATTGCAACACAGTGTTCCTTTGAAGACCATCTTCTAACAATGTGGACAAAACCAGAAATGTAGGTATGTGTAACTGATCTAAACGGGAGAAAGCACATCTGAGCCAGGGCCAGCACCAGTTCTGTGTGTCTGCAGTCAAGTATCAGGCATTTGCTCATGTTCAGAGCAGAGGTCTTGATTCAGTAGCTATTTTGCATTAGTGTCTAAATGCAGTTGCTCAGGGATTTTGGGGTATTTCTAGACCAAGGTGTACTGCACTTTTAACACTGTGGTTGTAAAAATAGTCTTGAATATCTCTGATATTTGACCAAGGTCTTAAATTTGAGTGCTCTAGAACTGACCTGTAAAATGGTTGGTAACCCATGTCCCATGTACCTGGCCACATGAGGGCCTGTGTACTAGATTCAGGATTTAATGGGTACTGCTGTCCTGCATAAGCTCGTGCAGTGAGGCTGTAGTACCTGGCTGGTGGAATGTTTACCTGTTCCAGTGGTCAGAACGCAGAAGACTCAAAAGAGGGGAATCGGCTTGCCAAACCACCAGTGGCTTTTAGTCTCATTTATTACAGTGGAGAATTTGCAGCACAGTTCATCCTGCTTGGTGCATTGAATACCATCAGGCAAGACAGGTAATGATGGATACCAGGCTCTAGGTGACTGATCACTGGACCAGTGTTGCTATTAAATACTTGTTTTGAGGAACTTGATACTAGAGGATGGGTCATAGGGTATGTTAATACTGGAGACAGTCGCCTTAGCACTGTATCCTGTATATTTGCGGGTGTCACTCGTCTGAAAGGACAAGGTAAATGAATTACGCTCGGGGGATTGTGTAGGCCTGTCTACTCTCGGTTCCTCATCCCTGTTGCATGCAGGCAAGTTCTTACCAATAGTCACTCTTGGAGTGATGTAAGCATTTATTTGTGCAGGCCCTTCTTTTGGGTTCACCACACAGAATACAGTGTTTTTTCATAGGAAGGCATGGATTTCTGTGTAAATAAGGTGACCTCAGTACGTTCTGCCCTGGTCTGTAACATGTCTTTTATTTCCAGTATTGAGAAGTAGGGAATTCGACCATCTTCTTTGAGCACAGGTTTGATTACATTCAGAATCCTCAAGAAGCAGATCTTAAGTAAACATACTCAGGATGTATAGTGGTATCTTAGATTATCATATACATCGGCGAGCTAAATTCTGTGTTAAAGCCGCAAACCATCGCTATATTTTACTGGTCTCTGGTACTGCTTTTACTTTTAGCTGGGGGCAGGGGAGTTAGAGGTGTCTATCTGTGGTTCGTGATGCAGTCATTGCTTAAGCTGAAATGAATATGCAGTATGGAGGCTGAACAGCCATGGATTCTGGTAGGGCTGAGAAATCAGTGTCCTGTTAAACTTAATCTCTTGGATTAATTCCGGGTTTGTTAATGGGTGTCTATCCATAAACTCCTTTATGGCCTTCTGTGCTGTGGGCAAGTATCCAAATTTATCTTGCTAGCTTTTCCCCTCACTTCTTGCTGAATGATAAGGAATTACAAGGTAAAAGCTTCTATAAGATGTGCTTATCTGTCATGTCCTGTTAATCAGGGTGTCTTTATAAAGATGTCAGCTTCTCTTCACTTTTGTTGGACTATATTTAGTATGTTATCTTCATAAAGGTGGTTATGATATGTGTCAGTTTGAGATGGCAGAATTAGAATACTAGGGTTCTTAAGTTGGCTGGAGAATATTGTGAAAGATGAGTATTTTAGGGTGTACTTACTAGTGTCGTCGTTGCCTAGAAATAAGTATTTTAATTTTTTGCAGTCAGGAAGATTTCTGTTGCTGGTTGATCCACTCCTAGCTCTTAAGCTTTTTGAAGGGTAGGGAGTTAGTTGAACGCATTTCTTTAGAGCACTCAGGATGCAGGGGCAGGGTCCCATTTTCAAGACAGGATACTAGTTGTAGGAGAATTGACAAACCATACTAATTGTAAACCGTAGGATCCAATGATTCTTACAAAGCCTGTTTGAAGCTTCAGAAACCTAAAAATATGTGAAAGTCTGTACCTCTGGAATGTATGGGATAGACAGTTCTTTCTGTGGAAATCGGGTTGTGGTTTGCTTTCTGTTGATTGGGGTTTTTTTAGGTGTTTCCAAACCACAGTCTTGTCCTTAAACTGTTTGGTTTCCTTATCTATCTGGGTAACAAGACATGGAAACTGTAAGGCTGAAAGGAGCTGGAAGCATTGTTTACAGCTGAATTTGACCTGACTGAGGTTCTTGACCCTGTCTTTTTCCCTCCTGTGGGGTGAAATGATAGCTGTCCCCAAACTTTGTCTTAGCAACAGGTCCATCAGCTGTGCTCCTCTGACAGAAATACTGCAGATAATAGAGCAGAAAGTACATCTTCTTGGCAGTAGTTCAGTGCTACTGCAATTCCTGGCCATCTTGGTATCTCAGGGGTAAAATAAGGTGCTTATTTTGTGGAAGCAATGGCAAGCAAAGTAGTTTATGCTGTCTTCTGTGGCAGCATGGAGAGTGCAACAAAAACAGATGACCATCACTTTAATATAGGTAACACCCACAAAGCTTGAATATCTGAAAAAAATTGCTAAAGTATAAATACCTAGACAGATGGGCTGTATGTAAATCAGCCTGAAATGGTTAATGAACTATTTTGTCAGGCAGCAATGTGTGGACACCGCTACCATGCTTATATTATCTTTTGCCACAGTGATTTTGTCACCATAAAATAAGCACTAGAAATCTAAACCAGCTCTTCTGGCCTGGCAGCATATAGACCAGTGTCCTGAATACACCGGCTGACAATTTCCATGCTGATGTAGTGAAGGTATATTCAATGCCTTAACTTTGCCAATCATCTGTTTCAGTACTTCCACGCATTATAAAGATTATGTAGACCAGCTCTTTGGGTGAAATCCTAGTTTTGCTGAAAATAAACATTTCAGTACTTCACATTCATCATGTTGAGATTATTTTTATTCTTGCTGTCTCGAGGCAAATACCAGATGAATGCTTTGTGTGTGTCTTACTGTGATTTCTCTCTCCCAAACAGTGTCCTACTGCAATTTTCATTATCTTCTGAGGACTCATAATCAGATGTTGAGCCAATACTTGAAGAAATACGCAGTCTCAGAACCACAGAGATGGCAATACCTTGAAATGCTGTAGCATGCCAGCACGTGCATCAGGGCAGGCAACGCCACCTAGATTCTGGTGTTAGAGGACCTAACTAACTAAGCACCTGACTGATGTTAGAGTGCCTGCTAGTTAGCAAAAGTAGTAAGTAGAATCCAGATAGCTTTTTATGGGAAGTCTGTTGGAAAACATTTATTTGTCATGATCGTCTCTAAGAATTTGATTTCAAGCTCTTAGCTGAGCGCTCTTTAAATTACAGCTTTCCAAATCTATAGTTATGTACTAAGAGTACCTACAGAAAGAAGAGCATTATCTCATGAAGTAATACTAATTTACTAGTAGTTTCTCATTAGTATTGTTGCCTGGGACATCATTTTAGCTGAGCCTGTGGTTTTATGGTGTATTCCAGATCAGTGACCGTGTAAAAAATGCAGGCGCTTCATACAGATTAGAAACTTAGTTCTTCTTTAGATGTCTTCAAAATTAAAGCTGTTGAGACCTAATTACCAAGAGCTGATGTCTCTTCTAGTCCAGACATTGCAGCTTAGAAGGCACTTAGCGTGGGAGTGAGGGTGGTGCACGGGTACACAGGTCTAGAGGGGAACTCACAGTGGTGTATGCATATATACACAGGCAGAAATGAAGTGTGCTTCTGTTTTAACAACGTGGCCTTTGTATCCGAGACACTCCTGTGCCTGAGAAAAATGTCACACTTCCTCATGTGTAAGGTTTACAGCCTTAGTAACAAGAAAATACAACAATGAACAAAGGGACAAAGTATTCTGTATTTTTTACAGTAAGAACAAAAACCGGAGTACTCAGTTCATTTCTTTGTGGATTTTTTTGTTTTGCTTTGTTTTGGTTAAATATACCATGTTAGGTTGAAGTGTGTATTTAGAAGCCTTACTTAGGTTAAAAAAAAAAAAAAAAAAATTACAGGAGCGGGCTTTCTATTTCAGGGATTCGTGCTGTTCTTCCTGTAAGGCTTTTTCAGACTTTCTTAGTTTTAAAGGTAAGGTACAGTGTGTGTTGAAGCATTACACTATGAAAATCCACTTTGGATTCTGACAATAGGTTTATTTCTCCCATTCTATTGTATTTTTGTGTTTGTGTGTTTTGTTTTTTCCTCATCCATGCAAGATCTACCAAAATTAGCACTTTGATCAGGACAGGGAGGTTAGAAGGAAGGCTACAGGGAGCTGTGGCTTCATTCTGCCTGGGCCTAGCACCATGCAGTGTTGGGCACTGTGGTATCTACAGAGAGCCTTGGTGTTAATGTCGCCTGCTCCATTCTGCAAAGTAATGGAGCTGTATTTGAATACCGTATTGATTTTCAGGAACTGCATCACAAATATGCTTCTGGCAACATGCTGCATTCTGACATGCTTCTCTGGTGGCAAGTAGTGGTGAATGCCAGTCATTGTTAAAAAAATTAGGGAGACACTGTTTAAACACACAATAGATGATGCTGGATTGCCAGATAGAAGCATATATTGACATTTCCAGTATCTAGTAATGATTTTTTTTACTATTTTCCTTTTTTTTTAGCTGCAGATGTCAAGTTAGCTAACTTAAGCAGTCCATATCACTCATTTTTAATAATGGCTTTTACCTGAGTAAAGAAGAACTTGAACTACATAGTTCCTCTCAGGCTTTTCTTCTTCCTCCATATGCATGCAAATGATTCACAGGCACTGTTTTATCCATCTTTGTGGCTGTAATCTTTGTCAACATCTTGATTGTTAAATTTTCACAGCTTGACACCAAAAAGTAGGAACAACAGAAGACGGGGGATGCTTTTTCCTGTTGTCTCTTGCAGCTCATACATTTGTGCAGTGAGCCACATCTGTAGTGAAACCTAGGTGACTGTGTGGCTGTACAAATACAGGGGTTGGCACAGGGGAAGTGTCATTACAGGTGGGACAGACCTGTATTTTGCTACAGTAGACTCTGTTTATTCCGGCTGGAACTGTTCAAGAAGATTCAGACTTGGAGCTATCCCTGTCGAAGTTTTGTTGCTTAGGTTTGAAGCTGAAGCCTGGAAAGGTTATTTTTTTAGAAGGTCCACCTCTTTGATAGTGTCTTTCATCATAAAAAAACATAGTAAGTATGTTGTCATAGTTTAGAATTTGGGTTTTTCAGATGCTTTAAAATAGCTTATTCTGTAAATAGTATGAGGTAGTCTTGAATCTGTAGTTAATCTTGAGGCTTTTCTTGTAATGGGACATATAATGAGGTCTTCATTGACTTTTGAAAACTGAAGAATGAGCTTTAAATGATCAACGCTTTACAGTGAAGTGTTGGTGAAATAAATCATCTCTGACGTGTATTCCCGCATTCCTACTTCATTTCCGAAAGTCTGCTAGCCCTAGCTTGTCCGTACAAAAATCTAAAAGAATGTACTGTGATACTGGGGAAACCCATGTTTTCTCCAACACATGATGTACTGTAGAGTGTGCAGCCATATCAGGGCTTCTTAGAATATGAAGTATTTTCCATGCCAACAAAAAATAAGCATTTGGAATGCAGTGATTTTGTTGTCAAGTGATTAATTGCATAGAGTAGTTGAGCTCCTAAGCAGCTATTTGGCCAGTTGACTTTGAAACTGGAACATGAGTGCTTTTGTAGCCATATTTTTCACTGTGACTAAAAAGAGTTAACTGGCAATTAGACAGGAACACTTTATCTTGGATTAATTTAGTTTCATCTTCTGGATACTGATTTCCAACTGCTTTTTTAACCTGTGAGTATATGTCCTTCCTATGTCAATGTTTCTTTAGTGATGACTGGCATTCATCACTACTGGCCACCAGACAAGTTCCTCAGAATGCAGTGTGCTGCCAGGCTTTTCCACTTCTTGGTTCATACATATGTTTTGAATGCATTGAACCCTACCAGTTTATTCAGGCACTATGTAAGGAAAATTGTTGCTGTTCGTGGGGAAAAAAAAAGGTCATACTGAATAACTAACTAGTTCTTAACAAGTCCTGGTTCTTGGTCTTGGATTAGATGCTTCCTAGCTATAGTCACAGAATCACTAGGTTGGAAAAAACCTTTGAGATCATTGAGTCAAATCATACCTGGCCTCTACTAAACCATATCCCTGAGCACCTCATCTACCTGTCATTTAAATACATCCAGGGTCGGTGACTCAACTCACCTTGCCAGGCAGCCTGTTCCAATGCCTGATAACCTTTTTGGTGAAGGATTTTTTCCTAATGCCTAAACTAAACCTGCACTGGCACAGCTTGAGTCCATTCCCCCTCATACTATCACCCATCACTTGGGTGAAGAGGTGAACACCCACCTCTCTACAACCTCCTTTCAGGTAGCTGTAGGCAGCGATAAGGTTCCCACACAGCTTCCTCTTCTCTAGGCTAAACCAGCCCAGTTCCCTCAGCTTCACCTCATAAGGTTTGCTCTCCGGCCCCTTCACCAGCCTGTTTGCCCTTCTAGTAGTATGTATTGTGTGAAGATTTTTATTGGGCTAGCAAGTAGGTCTCTAATGTAGGCAATGTCATTTCCATGTGAAATAAGTAAGAAAATTCCAGTTTTATCTGTCACACAGGCATGCAAGCCAGCACTTATGCACAAACTGTATGGTGTGCGTTTTGTTCCGCAGTTTGTCCAAATGCTGAGCAGATTCCTGACATTGATTCTTCCCCCTCACCTCCCATCCCCTTCCAGCTCCCTAATTACACTCACACAGCAAGTAAAGCAACTTCCACCTGGGTAAAGCCCCAAGACCTACAGATTATCTTGGGGTTAGAACTACAGTCATTGTAGGTGACTCTCTGAAGTATAAACTCTGTTTTGAAGTATGATTTTGCAAAGTGGTGGATAATCCTAGTTCCAGTAAAACTAATGTGTAATATGTGTTTACCAGCCTCCACCAGTGCAATCAAAGCAAGTGCATGAGCTGTCAGTGAAGAAGTGTTTCTTTACGTTATTTGCATAGCAATACAGCAGTACCCAAGTGTAGTACTGATGTGGCCATTGTGTTTCCAGTACAGTTGTCTTCCCTATGAGATGCTCATCAGTGAGATAGCCTAGTTCTAGTATGACTGGTCCCCTCCAGCTGTTGGGGCCCATCCCCACAGCACAGCACTTGGCATGGTCCGTTGGGTGCCATTTATTGTGCAGACCTGTGTACATACTCCTGTGTTGGCCTGTAGCAGGCTGTGCAGTGCACCATTGACTCCATTCACAGTGTGTGGTCACAGTGGTATATTTAAAAAGGATTGTGCCCTGTGTTCTTGTTGTGAATCTCACTGTTATGGTGGGAAGCTCCCTCACAGTGCAAGGCATATCACTGGGGGAAACAGGATTTGGAGGCGTACTGGGAATGCCTTCAGTGATCTGATGATGATCAAACTGTTCTGGATGTCCGCCACAAATGGTATTTGGGTGTCCTGCCTTAGGAGGAGTATCAGAACGTGTTTGGCATATGTGTGGCATGAAAAATCAGGGATACTCAAATCTGTCTCTTCTAGTTACAACTCAATCTGGATGAAGCTACTACTTCCAACCTTCAATAGTGTTTACTAGGCTGTAAGTTATCTGAAGGGAGGGACTTGCTGGCGTGGTAATGGCATGCTCAAAGTGAATTAAGGAGGCTTTATAGTTCCTGCAGTGCTCAGTGGGATGATTCAAATTGATTTGTTACTTATGAATAAAAAATTAATTTGTTTACCTTTCTAGGAGTCTGTAATTCAGTTCCTTGATAAAAATGAAATAATCCAATTCTCAACTTGTGATGTAGACCAGTGATTTGTTTTGAAACTTAGCATGCAGCTGTAGCAGTCTGGATGGGATTGCAGATTGTTTGGTGATCAGTTGATGGCTAGAATGATGAAACGCACCTTTATTCAGCCTGGATCATTTTGCCCACTCCATTTGTAAGTCCTGGTATTTTTGCTGGCACTGGTGGAAGCATGACTTCAGCTTTGAGGCATCTGTGGTCAACATACAGCTTGCACTAATGATTCCTTTCAGGGTGCTCATTTCTGAAGGTAAAGTGAACAGGCTCTCAAAACTGACTGTCAAATGATGACTTTTAAATGTTAAATAAGGTGTTTGTGAGTTTGAAGCTGGAAATGAAAGGAATGACAAGTGCCAAGCCCACTAAAATTAAAAGCATTTTGACATGTAGAAGGCGTATCAAAATTAGTAGCTTGGAGATGTAGAAGCTGGTGAGGTGGACTTGGCTAATGGGGTGAGAAGTGTTAAGGAACTGGGATCACTTCTATATGAGGACCTAGAAGGAAGCAATATGGAAGTTTAAAGCCAATAAGGAGCCATTAACCAATGGCAAAAGAACCTCAAACCCTCACCAATAAAAAGAAAAAACTGGTAAGAAGTATTACAAGGAGGGATTTGCTAAGGATTTTGCTACAGAAGTATGTTTGAGACAAATTCCAAATGTCTCATAGTAGATAAGGAAATACTGTATTCCATTTTTTTACTGTTGTGAACAAGTTGCTGAGAGATCCAGTCTTCAGAATAGCAAAATTATGACTAGTATTAGTTGAGTGTTGTCTCTCAAAGATGATTGCCAAAACAGCAGTTAAACATAACATCATCTTAAAATACTAATATTTAAATTCTGTCACTATTTACCATATAATTGCTCATTATCTCAGTGGAAACACACGATGACTTGATTGTATGATTTTGTCTTCCTTCTATTCCTTTTCAGATTCCAAAATTCTCTTCTGTCTCTCTTGTCAAAAGCCCCAGCGTTGTCTCTGTTGCCTCATACCTATGAAATACAGCCATCAGAACAGAAATTCTTGTCATAGGCAATGATGACACTTGACGGAGTTCACAAAACCACCCTGAATGTCAAATTAGAAAATACTGCATTTGCATTGTTCACTGAATGGCACTGTGTTTCATGGAAGTTAAGCTAATGCAGGATCGCCACTCTCTTGTTTTGGTGCTCAGCATGAATGCGTGCCTGAGTGCCAACCCTCCCCTCCTGGTTCCTTTGTGCTGCGCTACCTGAGCATGGTGACACTTGTCACTGCTGCAGAAGGATTTCATCACAGCAACTGAATGGATCTAACCAGACTTCAAAACAGAGTGGGTTCATTTTTGGATGGTCTCGTGCTTTCATGTCTGGAGAAAGCAACGTGTTTCACTCTGTCAGTTGAATGTGCTCCTCTGTGTGGGACTCCGACCACTGCTGTCTTAGGACCCTAATATCCAAACCACATGATTAACATAAAAGTAAGCTTGAGCTTGCAGGGTGCTGTTTTTCCCCATCTGTGCCTCAGAAACAGCACCTAAGTGCCTCCTCTGATTTGGCGTAACCCTCACCTTGTTAAGTCAGCATCACTTGGTCTAATTAGTTACTTTTGAGTGGCATTAACAGCCCCACTGACAAACTGAAAACTGTTTTGTAAAGGAAAATACTGAACTTTAGATCTCAGAGTCCCAAACTAATTTGTGGGTGTCTGTGAAACATAACAAGCAAGACATGCCAGATGAGGATAGGCTTGCATTCTGGAGATTGCAGTAGATTGAAAATCATGCCCCATCTGGAGCCTTCCTCCTTCTCTTCCATGTCCCTGTAAGAGACAGCATTGCTGGGCCTTCTTATAAAGCAGAGCATGAAGTTGCGGCTCACCAGAACCACCTCTGGGTCCAAAAGCAACTTCATGCTCTTGCCTTCTCTGCTTCTATATTTGGAGAGGTGGTTTTATTTTTTTTGGTAGTATATGAGTTTTCTTTATTCTTTTATTTCCCCTCCCCTCCTCGAAACTGAAGGTCTTGTAATGGTTCTGAACCCTGTAGATACTGCCCTGGAGGAAGATGTCAAGAAAACTGGTGCAGAGGGCGGGAAACTAACTTCTTGTGTGACTTTGTGTTAAAGTTTTACTATTACTAGGTAATAGTAAAAGTTCACACTGAGCAGTTAAGCTGCTTTATGTTCTCAATTCAAATACATGCATGCATTCTGTAAGAGTAATCTGACTGACACACAACTTCATTGCATAAGAGATTTTAGACTTAGGTTGCAAAGGAAAGATTGCCTATATGTACAGATTATTGAGGACTAAGGGAATGAAAAACTTGCTTATCAATTGCTTTTGGACCTTTCTAAACTTTTTATTTTCCTAATAGGTATGAATGATGCTGTTTTCTTCCTTTGCTATATTCTTCTGTGTAGGCTTTATTCCTTTGACTTCTGTTTGGGTTGCAAGTATGGCAAAATTGCTTTTCCATGCTGTAGAATGGAGGGAAATGAGCATTTTCAGACCATTGCCTGCCTGCTTGTTATTCCAGATACACCTTAGCTTAATTTACTGTATGTGAGGACTGTTACACAAGTGTTGAAATCTAGACTGCTTTCGGAAATGTCCTGTTAGCCTGTCCTTCCACAGTTCTTTGTTTGCAGAATAGAACCTGTATCAGGTTGTTTTTCAGTTTAACACTTTCAGTGACTACAAATGGAAAGCGGCTATACATCTTAATTGTCTAGTAGTTGTAAAGATAGAACTCTGTTGACTACTTTGGCAAGAATTTCTCAACAGAGCAGTATCTGTCCTAAAGTTCAATCTAACATGGTTTACCTGCTCTTAAGGCATTAAAAGCTGATGATTAGTTCTTGTAATTTTAAAAAAGCTATCTGTCCACTTACTTGTGTGATTTAGAGGAATAATCACTGAGGTACCTAGAAAAATCCTGAAGGTGCCTATATCCCTGGAATAACTCAATAAACTGAAGACCTAAGTGTGAAGATAAAGCTGAGTATTTGTCCTTGGTAATATGCTTTTTGTTATCTCATCTGACTCCCAAAGCTCTCACCTGATTCATGGTATGAAAACGAGCTTTTGAAGGTTGTGTGAAAGGACAGAAAAGGAAAACCTTGGAGAGATGGACCTTCGTGCAGTTATTAGAGGAACTTTCATAGTGATAAATTCTTGTGTGGATGTTTCCTGTAGCACTTGGGTGGTTGCCTACCTGCACAACTTGAGCAGCATGTGATAGCTGGGGGCAACAGAGAACACACATTTATTAAAATCCCACAGAATTACAGAAGTGAAAGCAAATCCAATACTTACCTATTCTTCCTTTTTTTAAAAAAAAACAGGCTAACATTACACTGCACGTATTCTCCGGGTGGCCTTTTCAGCGCAAGCAGGTCCATCTTCACTGACATTATGCCAAAAATTTAAGAGTTTTGTTGGTTGAGTTTTTTTATTTTCCTTCCTCTAGAATATAAGCCTTAATTTTAAGTAGTATCTATTCTACTGCAAATATAAGAGTTTGCATCTTAGCTGGCAAATGTAATTCAGTGTGTTCGGTTTCAGTCACAGCTTTGAGGGCCTATTGACTCTGCTTGTTTGAGCTCAGCAGGAATGCCTTTACCACCTTGGGAGCCCCAGAAAACACCTTCATTGCAAGCTTTTCTGTGCAGTTAGGAGGTAGACTTGTAGCACAGGGTCAGCATGGTGAGGACAAGCAACTGATGAAATACTACCTAGATAGCAGGATGAAATGCCTGAGAGAGGAATGTAATTGTGGCTCGCATATTTGGGAGTTTGGGGTTGAAAGGGACCTATAAGATCGTCTAGCCCCAAGCCCCCTGCCGTGGGCAGGGACACCCTTACATGTAAGTAAATGAAGTTTTACTGCAGAATCACATGCATTATGTCCTGGTATTACTCTGAAGAATGTGGATACATTTTCACGCCTCACTTTTTGCTTTCTCCAGATTCTTCATGAGATTTTTCTGTTGATCTCGACGTTGAGCATATGTCATAACACCCATCTGATGTCACTGTATTGTAAATGAACAGTCCTTTGCTTGTTTGAAGGAAAATGAGCAGACCCTGCTCTTCAGATTTTCACTGTACTCTGAGAAATAGTTCTATAAATACAGAATTTACTTCATCCATCTCTACTGATATTTCAGATTTTCCCTGGAAATTAAGAAAAGAAGAAATTAAAAAAAATCTTCCACTGACCTACCAAAAAACCCCTTATTCCATCAATCTCATGAATTTTAGGTTACTGTGTTAAAGCCTTCCCCACCTGGTAGGCATCTGAAGATGGGATGAGGCAAAGGGACAGTTCTTGGCTTCTGAGTGCTTTTGCATTTTCTGTGTCTTGTGATACGGGGAGGGCCAAGGAGGGCTGTGAGGGGACTGTTCTAATATAAGGGCAGAATCCATTTACTTGGGGTACTCCAAGTATGCCAACTGAATTTATGACCAACTTTATTATTAACTCACTTTGTAATATCTCTGAGGTGGATATGCATGTGTATATGTAAAAACATTGAAAAAAATGTAATGCAAATGCATGCAAAAATGAAAGCGACATTAAGGCTGTGAAGGCAAGCAGGACAAAGAAGAATACCTGAGACAAATATTTAGGGGACAGCTGTTTAAGGGTCCCTCGTTCCTGATGTTTTGTAGGGTTTCACAGCCAGTGAGATGCCTGAACAGAAGTGGCGGTGAAATGGATTGGAAAAGTGGATTTGGTTGGTCAGGTCAAAGGAATGACTGTGATGAGGCAGGAAGATAGATCCCTTGGGTCCTAGTCTAAGACTCGCTCCATTCTCCTCTGCCTGGGTCTGCCAGTACAGGCAGTGTCCTGTCTGGGCACCACTACTGTCCCAACAATAAATTCATTGTGTTTGGCTTTTCTTGTCCTCTGTGGAGAGTGAGAACCTGGGCACTGATTTGTTTTGTACTTTGCAACTCTGCCAGCTTCCATGCTGTTGATGTTACGGAATCTGTGAGCCTAATCCTGTGCTGTGCTGTTAATTTTAAATCTCTGCTCTGGAAGAAGCTTTTTACTGTACTAAAGTTTACCAATACCTACTATTTTTCACTGGTCTCTTCTGAATGGGAAGCTCAGACAGAAGAGGAATGAGTTCAAATGAAATTTCTCATTGCTCTTCATAATTACGTTATTTGGTTGTCTGTTTTGGGTTTTTCGGGGGAGGGGGTTGCTTGGTTGTTTAATAGGAAGAGTCTTTTTTCCCAAGGCAAGGTAATCCTAGCTCTTGCAATTTTATATGATGACTATAAATTTCAAGTGCAGTATGCAGTTGTCTTACAGTGTCAGATTGCAGCATACTCCTCTGCCATTCTTCTCTCCCTTCCTTCTCTGTAAGTTCTCACGTAAGGACTTCCTGAGCATTTAGTTGAGATTGGAGCATTCAGAGTGGTTCATTTTTTTCTTCTGAATGGGCTATTTTATAGGAATGCATCCTCATAAAGATGCTATCCATGTCTGTGGATGTGCCACAATTTTATCAGGAGGAACCAATTGCGGAAATGTTTTCTGCTCTACATTTTGAAATTACCTGCTTTCCTGACTTACCTCCTGTGTCATACAGAAACCTGTATTCATTGATGCAAATAATCATAAGTAGACAGTTTTTCTACTAATGAAAGTCCACCCATGTCCTGGGCTGCATCAAAATCAGCATGACCAGCAGGTCAAGGGAGGTGATTCTCTCCTATACTCTGCTATGGTGAGACCCCACCTGGAGTATTGTGTCTAGCTCTGGGCTCTCCAGTACAAGAAAAACATGCAGCTATTGGAGCAAGTCCATAGGAGGGCCACAAAGGTGATGAGAGGAATGGAGCACCTCCTATGAAGACAGGCTGAGAGAATTTGGCTTGTTCAGCCCAGAGGAGCCTCTAAAGAGATGTTATTGCAGCCTTCCAGTACCTGAAGAGTCTACAGGAAAGCTGGAGGGGGGCTGTTCATGAGGGCATGGAGTGACAGGACAAGGGGTAATGGCTTCAGCTGAAAGAGTGTGAATTTACCTCAGAAAGGAGTATGAAATTCTTCCCTGAGAGGGTGGTGAGAGACTGGCACAGGTTTCCCATAGAAGCAGTGGCTGCTGCAGTGTTCAAGGCCAGGTTGGCTTTGGGCAACCTGGTCTAGTGGAGGGTGTCCCTGCCCATAGCAGGGAGGTTGGTCTTTTAGGTTCCTTCCAACTCAAACCAGTCTGTGATACTTTGGTTCTGCAATCACTGAGTTCATTAAAGTTCTGCCTACTCATAGGTGACAAAATTAGCCTAACTTGTATAAAACTACATTCTTTATACCTAGCTGTGTGTATGTGTATGTGTATGTATATATATGTTTTGCCTATACTTCTTAGCCCAAATGTTTTGTTTGTTAGATTGGGATTTTTTTAAAGCCTAAGATTTTAATGTGTGCAAATGTTCCCCTTCCTGCCTGAATAACTCTCATATTTTAACTAGTCTTTATAGGGACATTGACATTTCAAAGATAATAGCTTCCTGCAAATTTTATGAAAATAAAGAGCTAGGTTGAAAAGAGTGCTTGTTGAGAGAGCAAGAGCTCAATTCTTAATGGTTACAGAAGCATCTCTTAGGTCAGATGTTCTGCCCCAAAATGCAGGGGGGTTTCATGTGGAAATTTCCTTTTGTTTGATACCAGAGGTCCAGCAGTGAGTTAGAATTTCAGACCAATTTTTATTAATATATGTAAAAATACTTAAATTTGGTAAAGAAGAGGAATTGGGGTTTCCATCATCACCAGCAGGTCCTTATTGAAGAGAGCATGGGACTGTGCAATGTGCTGTCTCTTTAGGATGATACAAAACAATGTAGGTATAAAATCGGATATAGGTGGAGTTCTCAGTCACATTTCCACTGGAATGAGTATCATGGTGTTTCTGTTACGTCTAATTGTCTGACTTCACTATAAGTAATATATAGGATCTGGAGCAATTTCTTACACACCATTTTTCAGGGACATTTATATAAACCCATCACAGAATAACTTTCAGCAGTAAACAACTTTTACAACTTGGACAGTATCTTAGAGCATGTTGTGATTTCCCATTCACTAGCCTATAGGTACTAAGTAAATTTTAATTCTAAAACCAGCTGTAACTCAGTCCATTTAACATTAGTGTCACCATTGTGCACTGCAGTTTTAAAAGGGTAGTACAGCAATGCTTTTCCTTATTTATATACCCTTTAATGTTAGACATTTCATTGATTCAGTGTGGGGCTTGCTGTTATCTTCTAAAGTTATTTGATATGTAAGGAACTTTAGAAATCTCATTTCTGAATAACTATTATTTTTGAAGTCTGATCTGTAATTTCACAGGATTGGAATTACTTCAAACAGTGTATTTTTACCATCTTGGAAACATCTTTGTGTTTAAGACAAGAGCTAATGTGCTACAAACATGCATGAAGAAGCATAGATGTTGTCATGTGGGCAAAGGTTGGATGGGAAGGGGCAGAGTTTACAGGCTGGGGTTTCAACCTTCATTTCTGGAAAAAAGCAGGCAATACTGGGCATCAAAACATCTGTTGTAGATTAATAAAAACAAAAGTTAAAATACAAACATAGGCTACAGTACACTTGGCAAAGCAAAGCTTTGGAGCTGGTCACGCTGATTAAGTCAGCAGGCCTGGTGGTTGTCTTGTATCAGCAAGGCCTTGTGTCCTGATCACCTGTGGCAAAACACCAACTACATTCATAGAAATGTAAATGCAAGCAGATCACTGCATGATTTTCTTCAGACCTCCTATATCTCATGTCCATTAAGTACTATGCGATACCTGATTTCAAGCTGAATCACTTTCCAGAACTTCACGTCCTGGAAAGTCTAAAGTAGATTTTGTAATTATGTTTCTGGAAAAGGTAAATATATGTTTTACTTAAAAGGTTAAGTTTAATGAAAGGTTTAGATTAGTTTTCTCCCTTTGAGTCCTGAAAAAATACTGGCATTATTTGTGATGGTATGCTAGCTCACAAGTGGTTAAATATCTAACAATAAAACAACTGGGAGACAGTGTAGAAAAAAAAGGTTGAAGGCATTGCTCTGTGCAGTGTTATGGAGAACATATTCTAGGTAGGTGGGTGCATATGCATTAACTTGTAAGTGAATGCAGAAACCAAGCCTTTTAGGAACAACTTCCTAAGCTTTTGCTGACCTTGAGTAAACCTGACTCAGCCACAAAACATTAACAGCAAAAGCTGGTCTAAGGATTGAAGTGTAAAACTAGACAAACCGCTGATGATATGGGAGAGATTTCAATAATGTTGTTCAGCTTTAACTTCCATTATTATTAGTTGTTTTGAGAAATTTAAGTTATATTTGTATGCATGTAATAGAGAAAGCAAAATCTTAGTGTGTACTGATTTCACAAGTGTGCTGAGTATGATTTGTTCAAGTTCTTTATAATTTTAATTTTCTTACTTCAAGATGGCAGTTGTCAGCCACTTTCTGTACAGAAAAATGTTCAATTTCAGAACAGTTCCATACAGTGTTACGCAATATTGTCCCACAAGCTACTGCACACAGCATTTATCAGACTTAAGAGCATTTTTAGAAATAGAGATTTTTTTTTTCATTGAAAATGTTTTCAGAGTTTGTTAACTTAGACTCCTAAAGAACCATTGGCCATGTTTGGATGCCCCAGTTGACAGGTTAGTTTTGACTATAGCTGTACTTTTAATCACTCTTCTCATTTCTTTTCAGGGTTCTTTCCTCAGGCTGCTTTGAGTAACAAAAGCTTTCTACAGCTTTAAAAATGAGAGAGGGAGAATATTTTCTAAGGCTGTAGCACAGTATTAGTAGAAAGCTGTAATCTTGGTATACTGTCATTTTGAAAAAAGCAAAAAGGTCTTTGGCCTGTCCTGAATCTGAGGATAATCAGGAAGTGCCAGAGCGATCATGCAGGGGATTCATGTCTCACATGAGAAGAAATTACCTTGTGTGACAGATACTGTAGAGGCTGTGAACTCGCAGTGGGTAAACTTCTCACTCTGAGAAACATGCCAGCTGAAAGTTTGCAGTCCCTAGGAGTGCCAGAGCACATGTGACAAGCATGCAGGCAGCCCCATGGCAGGGTCTGCTGTGCCTGGGGCTGCCATGGGCTGAGGCCTGCACGCTTTTTGTCCAGTCGCTGCTGTGGATAGGGAACTTGAAGTGTGGTTGTACTCCAGTTCTGAGCACAGGGGCGTTGTCCTGTTTTTGGATGCACAGGGCATCATCTTCCTGTTAAACTCTGAGACTGAAATCTATAGGATAGGATTTTACTCTATTTGCAGCTTAGAGATGTGATGAAAATGACTTCCAAGGCATGCTTAGTTGATCTTGTCTTGAAAACAGTCTTGTATGTGGGCTCCACATGCATCAAGACAGCAAGTCTGGATAATGCACTTTGGAGTTTTTAAGATCCTTATTGGGGAAATAGAAATTGGTGAAATGATTGACATAAATGTTCATTCTCTTTGAACTTTTCATTACTTGATAGATACTTTTGAGCTATCAAATTTGAGCTCAGTAGGAGGAAGACCCCATCACACTGGACCTGCTTATCCATCCCTTTTTGGCCTCCTGGTTGGAAGAAATAATTCTGCTTAGAGATCTAAAACTGTTAGTGTATTTGAACACTTTGGGAATCCAAGAAGATGTTTATACACACACACATATAGATAAAGTTTTAAGTCTGTTTTTGTGTTTGTGGCAGGGAGGGAATGTCATGCACAACAAAACCATTTTGATTCAGGAAATTGAATTCAGTTTTGCTTATTGCAATTGAAGATAAAGACAATCAAACACAGAAAACACACCTCGTCTTTCCTGTGGACACCTCTCCAACACCTTCCTGGTCTGCCAGGTGGCATTCAGAAGATGGTGATAAGTGCCTGTGCTGGCTCTTTTTGTTGTTGTTTTTACACTCAAGTCCTTTATGCACCAAACTCTGCTTAGGTGTCATGCCCTATGCCTCTTTTTTCCCCTCCATACCCAATCATGGTCTATGCTTGTATTGTCTGAACAAGGCAGTCCGTGACCTCATTCCAGAACGTGCAGCACCCTCCCTACCAAAACCCTGTCAATTTAGCCCAGTTTATGAGGGATAGGAGGGATATGTAATTGTTAATATTTTAGGGGGTTTTAGCACCATTAACAAGGGAAGTAGAACATCAGCTAATGTTGTAGAAGTTCATACCTTCTTTTCAGTGACAGAAGCAGTGACAACAGAATCCCAGCCTTGAGAAGTCGTAGATGATACAGCAATGAAAGTAACTGTGGAGTCATGGTAAACAATAGTGTGGGGAAGAAGAGAAAGGAAATCTTCAGCAGTAATGTTGATATGATCTAGAAGTACCGGACATATCAAGGAATAGATACATCTTTTTTAAAAAGCAAATAATAGTTATGGATTAGCAAGTAAAGTTCTTTCTAACCTTCTATACTAACATAGGCTTCTTTTGTGAAAGCTTTAATTAGCCTAATGTAAGGGAAAATGAAGCCTTCGGTTCTCATATTTGGTACTCTGCTTTTTTTTTTCTTTTGCTTTTTTTTTTCTTTTGCTTTTTTTTTTCTTTTGCTTTTTTTTTTCCTTAAAGGAAGTGTTAAGATATCAAAGTGGGAAGTGTTTGAAAACAGTTGGGGCACAGCCTTTTCTCCTAAGCCTAGCCTGGGATTGATCACATGTCAATGGGTGGATTTATATATCAGTGATGAAGAAACTTGCTGTGACTCTTACCTGCCTAAGTGGTATTCCTCATGCTTTTTTAGACCACTGTAATGTTGCAGTCTGAGCCAATTAAGAACAGCAGCATATCAGCCTTAATGTTTCTGCCATGCCTGAGTGGACATTCTAATAGTCAAACTGTGTTACTATGGCTTTCTTGTTAGTTTCTTTTCTTTTTGTTCAGCATCAGGATATTTCTGGAAAAATGAACTTCTCTTTGCAATTAGTAATGAGTTCTTGTCTTAGTTCCTATTAGTGTCTTTAATGAATACTAAATACTTTCTGGTAATGAAAGAATGACAAGACAAAGCTGAAAGAGTAAGAGAAGAGAGGGAAGATTATGGAACTGATAGGGTTTTTTTACAGGATTGCTTTCCTTTAAAGCTGTTCTCTTCTTCCCATCAAATCTATAAAAAAGTAATTCTTAAATTTATATTAACATATGAATTTATAGTATACATATGAGTACATAGTATATGCATGTACATATGAATATATAACATATGAATAAATGATAATAAAATTTTAATGTATCAATTGTCTGAGCACTTAGCAAGAGAAAAAGGAAGCCTTGTTCCTATTTAGTGCTCCTACAACTAATATTACTTCAACTGAATTAATTGAAACTTCCAGACTGGGAGGGCATAACATCATAATGCCAGAACAAAGAGTTTGAGCTAAGATTGATTAGCTGAAGTTGCAAATATGTATGTGTTTTATGTGCCAACTGTTGTTTGTTTTTTCAGTGTTTTAGCAAATGTAAAATTTAGGTAGCTCCATAGTATGTTGTTACAGAAGAGTGCAGGTGACCTAATTGTACAGTGGCTTCAAAGGACTTCAGTGGCTCATCAGTGACTGATTCTGTAACACGTTTAATCCTGTAGACAAAGCGTGCATGACTTGCATTTGTTTGAAGAAATAATCATTATAAATGTTCATCATCGAGTGTCAAAATTTTGGTCTAATTCTAGAGGCATCTGAAGTTTAGCGTCTTTGTCAGGAATCTGGCAAAATCATGCTCTATCCAGCTAGTTTAACAAAGGGAGCTATGCTTTTTCCACCACGCACAGACAGCTTGTCACTCAGTAAAGCTGTTGTTTCAATTAAGACATGGAAAGAAAAGACTGTAACTCTAGTTTTATCGTAAGTGATTAAAAAAGTGTAAGTAAGCTTCATTTGTGGTGTTCCATATCTAACCATAATGTCTGTGCCAGACACACAGAGGGACCCTACAAAGTGCTGTTGTGTGTCTTCGAGGACCACTGCTGGGCAATCTGCAGCCCACCTTGGGTTGAGGGTATTTAACTGGGTCTGTGGAAGACTTTTGTGCTGGCAGTGCAGGACAGCAGTAACGCAGGACTGAACAATTGGACTTTAACTGTTATGCTCAATTTAGTCGTATAGTTTTTGCCTTCCTTTCACGTAATAAAATCCTGACTTGCTGTATGTTGAAAGTTGTAGTTGTGTGATGTGCTGTGACTGAACTGAGTATTAGCGCTGGTCAAATGTGTATCCATTAACCACACGTGTACATTTTGCATTCAGTTCTTCTTTTGCCCTTTAGGTTAATGTGGTTGGAGTCTTCATTTTTTCCTTTAAATGGCCGTCTCCATGCAAATATTTGCCAGGCTTCTAAGATTTTTGTTTTGCTGGGGTCTTTAACTTTCCAAAGTTAAAGAACTGATTGCATTGTTATAAGATGCATCACATTACATTTGGATGTGCTTAATTTGGAGGTAAATGCAAAATTTATCTGTTATTGAAGATAAGAACTAAAGTTTAAATGTGACTGAAGAAGCAATTGTAGACATTCAAAAGAGCAACAAGAATTAGTGTGAAGATCCTGTTAAAAAGACTATAAAAGTCACCTCTGCATGACCTTTGTTTGTGTAGAAGGGATTGTAATGAGGAAACTAGTTAGCTAACCTATTATTACATGGTTTACAAGGAGAAGATGAGTTTGTGCTGAGGGTAAAGTGACATTTGAATGGAGGATTGGCATGTGCATTCACCCCCTGGACTGCCTGCCTTCTCTCTTAGCTTTCACTGAAACACTCTGTTTTGCTTTGTCTTTCTTCTGTTCTGTATTCTTTTTGTCACTTACTCCAACACCCAAAATTGGAGAGCACCACATCTTCTGGCAGATGAGCTTTCAACATGATTCTGCTGTTGAAAGCACCTGGTCTCAGATGTTCTTGCGACCAAGCAGTAGAGGTATTTCTGAGACTTCACATGCATTCCTTTTTAATGAGGTCAGATCAAAACCCTTTGACTGTGCATACCCAAAATTCTGTTTCTTCTACTTTCATTTTGGGCAGAAAAATGCATTAAAAACTTACCTTTTAAAGGGAAAGGAGGGCAGGGACAAACTATATGTTTCTTCACATCCTGGAAATGGGAGAAAACAAGAGTGTCCAAAAACCTTAAGACTTAAAGTTCTGGGGAGAAAACAAGAGTGTCCAAAAACCTTAAGACTTAAAGTTCTGGTACTTAATGTCTTTGAGATTTGATGGCAAAATTCCCAGAAGAATAACAGCAATCTATTTGTCACTAAAATGTAGCTACATTTAAACTGACAACCATCTTAATGATACTAAAATATTTTTAGATTTCTGTGCAATACTACATGACCTGGTAATGATCATGGGGAAAAGAAATTGTAAATTCTGAAGTACAGTGTGGTTTGGAGAGTGTGTGTGTGTGTGTTTATTAACCTTACTTGATGGTACTTGCTAAGCAGTTAGCTTTGAACCACATATGCTAACATGTATTTAGTGTTGCTGTGAAAATGTTCTGAAGCTCCAAAGAATGAGGGTTTCACAGCAAATGTTCCTGGCCCTAATTAATGTTAGTTTTAGTGTAATTGCATTGAATCAGCCAGTTTGGTTTCAGATTATGACCTATAATTGATGAGAATAATCAAACTATTAAATGATTTCTGAAAGATGGGAGATTAAAGTCATGCACATTCTGCAGTCTGCAGTGTAATGAGATGAAGCCACACATGCATTAATGCCAGTTTAAAGCGATAGATGGAGGGTGAGGACTGGGGAGATGATGGAACGGGGGTGAATCTGTATTAGAGATCTTTATCTGGCTTTATGGCTGGGTGCTGATTTTTGACTTAGAAGACTTGCATTTTGCTTGCATTTGTATATTAATGCGCTTAATTGCTCTATGCAGCCACACATGCAGAAGTTCTTAGGAAAAATTTATCATGCAAAGAGAAATGCATACATCACAGTCGGCACAACAACTGCCAGATAATTTGAGTGCAATTGTGTTATCTACAAATTAAATTAATTACTCTCTGTCCTTCAGGGAACAACCCATCTTCAGCACCCGAGCTCACGTCTTCCAGATTGACCCAAACACTAAGAAGAACTGGGTTCCCACCAGCAAGCATGCTGTTACTGTGTCCTACTTCTATGACAGCACAAGAAATGTCTACAGGATAATCAGTTTGGATGGCTCAAAGGTAAGTTTTATTTCAGAAAACTTGCTTGCTTCATTAATTTTTTTTTGTATTTATTTTCTCATCTCATTCCTTCATAGATCTTCTCAGATGCTTTTGTCATTATCTCAGTAACAGATTACTGGCATGTTAAAATGCATTGCTTTATGGCATGTTTTAAGTGTTTCTTTGGAAAAACTATTTTCCATGCATTCGTGTTTACTTTGATAAGCCTATTGCTAAATTTAAGTGTGCTGCTGAATTTAAGTGATAACTTGTTAGCTAGTTAATTTTGTGAGCAGGCCAAAAAGACATTCTCTATGAAATGCACTAAAAACTACAAATACGGTTACAGTAACCTGTTTTAATCTCTGCATTCAATGATCTATCGATATCATTGGCATCAGCATTATAAAGGACATCTGTTCAGTGCCCATCATCACTTGGTAAATCCTTCGTTACATAATCTTTCAATTTTTGCTGTAGAGAATGTGAGGATTCTCTCCTTATAAAGCTCTCCATGGTAAGCTTTTATCAAAACTCAGTTGGTTTGGGTTTGTTTTTTCTGCTGTGAGTTTTTTGTTACGTCTTTTTTGTTTGATTTGTTTGGTTTTTTTTTTTTTTAGTTAGGAAGGATAATGTGTTAAGCTGCTGTTTGTTGTAAGAAGCCTTGTTTAAGAAATTAATTTGATATGGAGAAAATATTTGACTGTTTCTTAGGCTCTACCCCAAATGGGTATAAACCCAGTAACTTTACAAACAGAAAACGCAGCAATAAGGACATTAAGGATATATAGAGTGTAATCAAAAGTTGTAATCCTTTCAAGAGATTTTAATTTACAACTTCTGGTCATGTGTCAGTTCATGATGGTTGAAACTGAACCACTCTGTTAGAGCATAGCAGTATTGACAGAGATTTGGTAGCTATTGAAAGCTGAAAAATACTACCCTGTATTTTTTTTTTAAATACCCAGAGAATTGCAATTGTAAATGAGGAAAGATAATGTCTATCAATGTATAAGAAATAGATGTCAAAGATCTCTGTACGATACTATTTTAAGTGATTGAGACTCTGTCATCAGAGGCTATCGGGATTTTTCTAGGATTGAGTCTTTTTTTCTTACCTTCCCAGCATTCTGCAAAGGATACCTCTAGTTCTGTGGAATAAGTAAAGCACCTTTTGTTTGTTTATAAACAGAGACTTTGGGATTGGAACTGGATCCTATAGGAAATCAAGACTACCAGTTGTAATCTGTCGCACCCTAACTATCTGTGCAGCTTACAAAATCCTTATTCTGGTAACTACTTGAGTTTCTCTGCCTTTGCCAAGGCAACTCCTGCAAAATGGCTGCTGAGTTGAATCGTCAAACAGTTGTCCATTTTGTCTGCTGCATTTCCTTTACATTAGCAGTACTACTAGAAAGGTATATTGATAATGCAATCTGTTACTTTTATTTACTCACTCTGGTTGCTGCAATCCTAATAATGTTTTCATCAAAGTGTTAAGGTGTCTAAGATCTAGGATCTGAATCATGATTAGCAAAGACCTATTATTTTAGGTATCACAACAGTGCTCTGAAATATACACAGATGAATAGCAGGGAGATCAAGAATTTTAAGGAGGTTTTCAGCATAATTCCCATATATATGTATTTTTAATTAAAGCTGAGTGGTGGAGTTAATGTGCTGAAGGGACAGGATGCCATCCAGAGGGACCTGGACAGGCTGGAGAAGTGGGCCCAGGTGGATCTCATGAAGTTCAACAAAGCCAAGTGCAGGGTCCTGCACCTGGGTCAGGACAATCCCTGTTATGCATACAGGTTAGGAGATGATGTGCTGGAAAGCAGCCCTGAGGAAAAGGACTTGGGGGTACTCATGGTTGAGAAGCTGGACATGAGACACCGATGTGCATCTGCAGCCTGGAATGCCAAGTGCATCCTGGCTGCACCAAAAGAAGTCTGGCCAGCAGATTGAGAGGCATGATTCTGCCTCTCCACTCTGCTCTGGTGAGACCTCACCTGGAATACTGTGTCCAGCTTTGGAGCCCTCAACATAAAAAGGACATTGACCTGTTGGAATGCATCCAGAGGAGGCCACAAAAATGATGAAAGGACTGGAGCACCTGCTCTGGGAAGACAGAGAGTTGGGCTTATTCATCTTGGAGAAGGGAAGGCTCTGGGGGGACCTTATAGCAGCCTCCAATGCCTGAAAGGTGCCTATAGGAAAGCTGGGGAAGAGCTGTTCATGAGGGCATGTAGCAATAGGACGAGGGGTACTGGTTTTAAACTATAGAAGGAGAGGTTTAAGTTGGGTATTAGGAAAAAGTTCTTCGCTATGAGGGTGGTAGATCACTGGAACAGGTTGCTCAGAGAGGTAGTGGAAACCCCATCCCTGGAGATACGCGAGGTCAGGCTTGATGGGGCTGAGAGCCACCTATCTAGTAAAGATGTCCCTGCTTACTGAAGTGGGTTGGACTAGATGACCTATAAAGGTCCCTTCCAACTATACACATTCTATGATTCTATCTTCTTTAAAGTGTCTGCACATATACAATATAGTATGTAAAAAGGACTAAATATAAAGCATTCTTTAGTTTGGAGTGCATCCAGATAGTGTCTCTGCTAGATGGCATATAGCTGGGTGTTGGTAACACTACTGGCATGTGAGCTTGCAGTGCCTTAAATTGTTGATTGGTCAGAGGCGTTAAACTTGGAAAGGAGAAAAGGCTATGCAATTTAATTCTCTCATTTTAAGCTTGGAAATGAAACTGAATAAAGATAATTTTCTTACAGATGTTACTGTATACCAAGTGCTGATGGGGTTTATAGCACCTGGTGGGTTTTTGTGGTGGAGAGAATAATGTGAATGTGGCTGCTCAGTAAGGCACTGAGCAGCAAGACTTTAAGCGATGGCAGCTCACATGTATGTTCGTGTACACTGCAGTAAGGAAATTTTGATAGATGTACACTTCAGGTTTCAGTGATAATCCTATTCCTGTCCTGCATCCTTCCTGCTCTTTAGGTCAGTAGGTTTCAGTAGGTTTCCTGGATAAAATTTAACTTCTGTACTAATTGTCTGAAAGTCATTAAATCTTTCTTCTTGAAACCAAAACAACATTTTAAAGACATCCTCATTCACCTCTGACAGAAGCTATTGTACATTGCAGATCTCCATGTGAATTTGTTTCCAGGGGTCTTTGGTGTATTTTAAGAGTATTCTTTACCATTACTCCATATCAATGTGTGTGAGCCAGATTCAGCCAAGACAGGGCCTGTAGCAGCAAGTTCTGCTCATTTTTAATGCATTCTGTATAATGCATTCTGTATAACGGTGTTTTCTGAAGCAACAATCTCCTCCGAAAACACCTTGCACAAGAAATGATGCATCTTCCTCTAGCTTGGCTCCAGAAGATGCTCTAGGACCAAAAGATGTCCAGTGTACAGGCATATCTTAGGGTCACATACAGTGTCTGGGTCCCAGCGGTGCATGGCAGGGAGAGCCTGATGCAAATAATCTGACAGAACTCAAGGCTGAAGTCTGTGACCTCTTGAGTAAATCTCTTTTATGCAATCTTTTTCTCCTCCTACCACTCTAGGAATCAAGAGAAAGCCTGAAAAATAAAATTTCTTCTGCCACACGACATGACAACGTTGAGCTGCTGTTGCTAAGGCTTTTAGTTCTCATTAATTATATAGTCATTTCATAGCTCCTTGAAAAAAATGTGGTTTAGTACTTCTTTCTCCTAGGTGATGGAAGGACACCTCCATTATTTCTCCAGTAACATTGAAGACAGACAGTAGGATTATTCCCATAATCCCTCTGTCTTTTATGTTCAATCTCTGGCAGTCACTGAGAAAAGAAAGGAGTACTAGTTAACTCTGGTAATTTTTTTTTTCACAGATGCAAGATAGTGAAAAAAAATGTGAGAATTTGTCCTCATCTAAAGCAAGAGAAAACTCTGGAAAAAGAGTGGTTTTCCAGTCTGTAGGTCCATGAGGCCTGTGTATATTATATGAGTCGGGTCTCCCAGCAGTGTTACTGCAACAGATGATCTTTACATTTTAATGACTGTTGTAAAATAAACCAGTCACACATTAAATGGATAACCCGTTTAATGCTAAATAAGGGATTTAAATAAGGATTGTAAGCACAGCAACACAGGTCTTCAGTGATCTTCCTTTGAAGAAGTTAAATACTGTGTGTCTTAATTATTACTGCTGTCAATTTTCACAAGATAAAATCTCATTTGACCGCTGCTGCTGCAGCTGTTGGGTTTGAAGTCAGTAAAATGAATAGCTTAGATGCATGCCCTATTTTCCCATAGCTAAGCTAATATGAAAGGAAAACATGAAAGCTATTTATTATTCCAACAAAATCTAAAGATAACAAAATCAGTTTTCTTCAAAAGCTAAATGTCTGCCTGTCAGATCGACTCTGTTCTGTTTTTAAGATATTCTTGTACATTTATACCAACAACATTCTTAAAAGTTGATGAAATATTTGACAATTGTTACACTGGTAACTCTACAGTGAAATTTGGCATAGAGGAGAGCAGTTAAAGCAATACCTTTCTGAGAGACAAGACAGCATTAATTATAATTTAAAAAATAGGTCTTTATTTTTTTTTAAGCTGAAGATACAAAGGATACATGTCTAGTATTACCCAGAAGTAGCTGACACTGACTGTGTAGTATATGCTCTAGCATTACACTTTTTAAAAGCATAATTAATTTCACAAGTGAGAGATCTAGCATGCTAATGCTTTTATTTCAGAGAGGATTGCAAGCCTTGATTTCCTTGTAAAACTGGTAAATCTAATGAATGCACCTTTTTTATTTTTTTAATTTTAATGTCACTGGGCTGAACTTGCTGGTTTTAGACTGGAGCCTCCTTATTTTTCTATGCTGGAAAATTAAGGCAAGAATCACAGCAACACTTTCTCAATGCAATTATTTTGTAAAAATTTTTCTTCCTACCATTCTGCCTTGCATGGAAGCAATTTAACAATTGCTGTAAGCCAGCCTAAACTCTGACTGCTGTCAAAACAAATATCCTACTCTGGTCCGGGCTGCCTGTCCTGGGCTCCCTCCTGGGTAGCCAGCCATGTGGTCAGCTGAAGCACAGAGCAGTCTCTGCTAAAAACCAGTTGGTTTCTCCAGGGTTTTCCAACGGGTTAATTTGCAGCTGGATAAGCCACTGTCGCTGCTGCAGATGTGAGTCCTGCAGGCTTTAAGCCTGCCTGTTGCGTGGAGGTCGCAAGTCCCTGTCCTCAGAGTCATCTGCATGGAGGAAGTGACATCCACAAGATAATATGCATACTCTCAAATCTGTGATAAATTCAGATTAATCAAGCAGCAGATGAAACTAGGGCTTATCAACCTAGACAATATCACTAGAGCTTGAACTGGGTAGAACATTTTTTTCCGTTCTGTCCCCAGGATATTTAATTTCAAACATACCACTGTTGACAGTTTCCACAGCAAGAGATTGAGCATTAAGTGAATTTGTACAGCTTTGTTCTGGACTTCCACCAGCTTATTTCAAAAGTGGGCTTCCAAGCACTCATACTGCACAAGAAGACAAGTAAAAAAGAGCCCCAGAGAACATTCTTTCCAAGGAGTCCACCTTCTTGTCTCACATTACCTCTTCTGTCCTATGTGGCACAGACAGCTGCTTTCTGTGAGGTCAGTTCGAGGCCACAGTGCAAGTGCAAGCCTCCTTGCTGGCTTAGTATGGGGTACAGACCTTATACGTAGAGACAGGAGAGTGATGTGTGAATTACCAGTGGCTCCACTGACCAGCTGCTTCTCTGAAAATCTGAGGAGACCTTTTTGTGGACAACTGATGCTGGAGATGGTACTCCAGTCACACAGCAAGTCCTGTCCTTGACCTCTGATGAGTCTTGTTGGTTCCAATGTAAGCTTTCAGGCATTCCAGAATTTTCCAGGAGTTGTTCACAATGTTTGCCAAAACTTTCATTTTGAGGCGAAGCTTATCAGAGAGAACCACCTGTTTGATATCCTCAGCTACATCAGATTTGCTCTTCTAATTTAATGTGAGTGTAGTGGGCCTGCCAAAGCCACTGCAGAAGATGCCAGTTTTGTTAAATTAATCTGTGCTGCAGTGTCTTTGCTTGTTTTCCTACATGTTGCAATGCAGTGTGGTCTGAGCTTTCTTGCGGTGCTTCTCCCTGACACTTCATCTGAGAATCACCATATGCAAACGGGAGCTGTTCGTGGGCTCAGCTGTACATTTCCTTGTAGAATTTAGAGAAAATTGTATGTTGGTAACTGTGCTGCAGTGCTACCTAAATCTCAGCAAGAGCAAAGGGTGCTAAGTAAACTCCCTAACTACTCATTTTAGTATCCACTTGGAAGGCCATCTCACACGCGTTGTGTAGATCTTGGGTTTGGGAGAGCAGTACTTGGCCTGCCTCTCACTCTCACCAGCCTGAGAAAATAGTGTTCTCCTCAACACACCTGTACAGCTCCTGCTATTCAGAAAATGAAAGAAAGGTTCCGTTATTAATGACTGAGGAGGTGGTTTGGACCCTGTGTTTTGCATTGCTCTAGGACTCTTCTGTAATCACTGGCTTTACCCTGCTAGGGGTAAGGCAAGGGTTGTGGTTTCGTGGAAACAGGAAATACGCACGCTGGTGTTCAGGAGGTGCCCTGCTCAGTACTGTGAGGCAACTGCACACACAATAAACTTTGGAGCCACAGTGACGCGCATGTAAGAAAGATTCTTGCTGGATTGTTCTGCTCACAGTGCATGCTATTTTCTGGGAAGTTTTAAGGACATTCTCATTCATGTGGGAGTTACAAAGCACCATGGAAAAGGCTGTGAATTATTTAACAAATGTGGCTGAATCTCTTAGTAGCACCAGGCAAATGAGAAAGCCCACATTTCACTTCGGAACCAGCTATCTTTGGGTTTACGGCTAGTCTTTCTTCTTCCTGTTGGCTGGTTATAAACTACTAACCATTAGCTTCTTTGTTAAGTGGCACAAGTTGGTGTCACTATGAGGCTTTATCCTGATATTCTCTTAGTCAGATGGACAGTTCCACATCACAGATTTAGGACATGTTACACAAACTTTTATTGTGATGAGAATGCTGTTGAAATCCATGGTAAAACTTCATTGCATTTAGTGGAACCAGCAGTCATCCAATAGTTGCATTTTTTGTTCACATCTCCAGAAGCTCTGTGCTGGAGGATATGCTGCTTTCATCCTGTCTGTAACAAGAACTAGAGAAGAAAAGCAATTTCAAGAGTAGCTCTTATTCTGTAGTTAGTGAATGACCCTGTCACTGTTAGGCATGCTTGTGTGTATATAAAGGAAAAATGAGTTCTTGTAATACAGAAATGTGGAAAGAAATCATGCTTCTTGTTGCATCATTTGTTTTCCAGTGATAATCACATAGGCAACAGGGATGGGAGGGATGTGGCAGTGATCTTACAGTGAAGCCTGAGAGGCGTTGCCTTAGACGACAAATACATACATTTGTGAGACGAAGGAGGACTTTGCTACTTCTGTTCTCATCTTGATAGCCTATGCACATGTTTTGAAGGGCTATTTTAGACTTACTAACTACTAAAGGATTGCTTGCAGTTGCAGTCAGGTGCCTCCCCGAAGCTTTTGAAAATACACTTTTGTGATTTTAGTTGTGATTGAATTAGAAAACTGTTCCCTCTGTGTATATCATTCAGTGTACAGGGAGATGTGTCTATGATTTTTTTTTCAATTATGAATAGTCTTAAAAAACCCCACAGACATCAAAACCACAAAACTCCTTTTTTACAGCTCGCTCTTAATTTTTCTTTTTTTTTTTCAGGCAATAATAAATAGCACTATCACCCCCAACATGACATTTACAAAAACATCTCAGAAGTTTGGTCAGTGGGCAGACAGCAGGGCGAACACAGTCTATGGCTTGGGATTTTCATCTGAGCATCACCTTTCAAAAGTAAGTATGACCAGTGGCAACCATCCAGCTAGTCAAGTGGCTTAAGAGTAT
>VZTU01013352.1:0-18990 GCA_013400835.1 Zapornia atra
TTCTGTGATTCTGTGAAAGAGGTTAGGAAAAAACCTACAAAGGTGGGTCTAAGAATGGGTCCTGCTTCTGAGCAGATGCTACAGACCTTTCTTGCTTCTCTACATACCTTTTGTGGTGAACACTGCTATCTTTCAAGCTTCTCATATGGTCACCTGTCTTCACTAAAGTAGGTGCCTTTCCTCCTTCTGACCCATTTCAATCCCAGCCATGGACAGTTCATATAAATCCATGATCATCTTGGGACATGGATTTATCTAGGATCCTCTTGGGACAACCTTCAAACCCATGGCATCGTTTCTTCTCTCAGGATGGTGTTGGTCTCTCCCAGATTCTCTCCACTTGCTGGCAAAGCATTTACTGATATCTCTACCCCTACCCACACTTTTAACTTTGGAAGGAGACTTCAGACTTTTCCAGGGTACAGACACAGCCTGTTCATGACCAAACCTTTCACATGATGCTAGTTTGGAGCCATCACGCTGAGGAGTCAAAATTACAGGACAAACTCCAATGGCTTTCAGCTCATAGAGGAACATCTCCATCCCAGCAAGAAACCAGAGTGAACAGATGTCTCTTTTGGGCTGTCCAGATGGCTGAGTAGCTGCAAAAGGCATCAGGAAGATCATAGCCTACGGCAGCTTTCATTTGGCCAAACTGATCTGGAGCGAGCAATGACCTTCATAAACCCACTTAACAAAAAATACATCCTTGTGGCAGGGTGAAGAGGAGGAGGAGGAGGAGGATTCTCTTTCTCTGAATCTCCTGCCACCAGTATTTCAGCTCTGCAAATATTTTAAAGTGAGACCAGCATGCGGCATAACTCTCACCACTGGAAAATCCACTTTTCCACCCCAATTTTTTTGCTTTTGAGGCAGCTTGCCAATAGGTACCTAGGAGCCAGCTTGCAGGGTGCTGCTCCTAATCACATTAGAGGCAAAGCGCTTCCTTGGAATGAAGGCAGACATTGCAAATAAAAGAGGCTGTGGGCTGATCTCGCGAAGAGAGGTGAGCAAAGATCCCACCCAAAATTAAACCTGTGGAAACTATCCCTGCAGAAATGGCATCTTTGGTGTCCAAATGCTTATTAAATTGAGTAAGAAGATGGCCTGGAAACATTCAGAAGAGGCAATGGATGAATGGGTGTGGAGACCAGCGATGAGCAACACGCAATTCGATATGAATTTTAGGTGAAGCCGTTTATTGGGTGAAATCACACAGATTCTATACATTAGTTACTGCAAATGTGGCAAGCTAAAAGACTTCTAATTGATTACACACATTGTTTACACCCCACTGATTGGTTAGTGATTATAATGAGTTCTGATAAACCTATCTTATAGCTAAATATCCTTAGTTTACCTTTGATGCCTAAAAGCATCTGCACACCGGCTGTTTTGACCATCTTATTATGGCTGGTTCTTAGCATGTTCCATTACTCCCAAGTACCTTCCCATAACTACTTCTTGGTTTAGGGTAGCCTGGACTCCTAGCAAAAGGCTGCTGTGTTTTGAGAATGTGATTATTAAGTTCCTCCCAGCATGAGTAACTTTTCCTGTCTCATGGGAACACCAGGGCCTAAATCTTGGGAGAAGAGAGCTAGGCCGCAAGCAGGCCTGCTGTCTTCCCCAACAAATGGGACCTCTGGAAGTCTTGAATTCACCCTCCTGCTCAAAACAATACTACTCACAATGTTGCATCAGTCATAAAAAAATCCAAGGATCGAGATCCCACCAGCTTTTTATTTGCCTAAGTCCATTGCTCTGCCTTACTGTTTCTCCCATTAGGTAAGACATCCTTGGGGCCTGGAGCTTTTCTGTCCTTGCAGCATTACTGCAGAAGAGCACTGGTCTTATTTGGGGTCCAGTGCTAGCACAGAACTGTATGGACATCACCAGCACATTTGGAGGTCTTGACGTGGCAGTGTGCTGTGTCATGCACATAATCTGAAAGGCATTACAAAATGCACATAAAGAAAGCTTTGGGATCTCCTAAATGTTGTGTTTAAATGTCTTCCACATAAAATTTTCCTCATTAAAAAAAATAGCTTCGAGTTGCTTTCTCCAGAAGTTTTCTTTGATGTAAACCAGCATTTTCCATGGGAAAGATCCAAAGGTTTCAGTAAAAAACATCCAGCCATTGACCATGTCAAATCTCATCTGAATGGTTCCTGTGCAATAAAGTGCATGCTCATCTGCAGTGAAATGCCTGTAACTGAATTAGCTTTTGCAGAAGAGAAAGGGCTGCTTAATTAACTACACCGAAATGGTTGGCTTCTGCAAAGGATTCTTGATGGTCAGAGTGGGGGTGCAAAGTAAAGTTGCTCCTGAGAAACATCAAAAGCTCTTTCCCTGAGCTCCTAATTCAAACAAGGACAGAGCTCCTGATGATGAGTTAGGACTCTACTACTGGAAGAACTGAAGAAGTGTATGAAATGGAGGAGAAGATTGTCCTTTTCCTGAGGGGAGGGAAGAACCTCTGAAAGTCTGGGCTTGCACAGCCTGCCCATTGGAAGCAAAGCCACTGAATGGAGCTTATATGATATGAGCAGATTTGTCCTACTGCTGCACTGTAAATGCAGATGGAAAAACCTTAGTCTGGTCAGTCCTGTTTTAAATTATGCATCCTCCATCTGCTGACTCGAGCACAGACGTGCTTACAGTAACTGCTGCGCCTCCTAAAATAACCATCCTGCTGCAATGGCTACTTCTGGAGAGGTTTTACACATCCCTGCCTAGCTTCTGTCTCTTGCTGATGTCCCTGCAGGCAAATGTTGGATACCACCTGGAGCAAAGTGAGTGGTACAGGCTTGGCCAGATCCTGGCACAGGTCAGGCAGGCCAAGATCCCATCATACCAATGAAAACTGCTCCTTCTTTCAACCTATTGTTAGGAATTTAATGTCCTTTGATTTAACTGCCCCTAGACACAGTCAAATCTGCATGGAGAGTGTCTACACACTCTGTTCCCCTGAGGGACCTGAAGCCAAGCTTGAACCTGGGATTGACTTTAATTTTGGAAAACTCTGACCCCTGCACCACAGGACTCCTTATGAGGGGTCTTGGCACCTTCAGGAGACCACTGCAGCCAAGCCTGGATTCCCACAGGTTCAGACTCGAGCCAGGGGCAGGTGCAAGCATGTTGCCCCAGCACCTCCCTGGAGCAGCACCAAGGGTCAGTTAGATCAGTATTCACACTGCCATGCGCAGGTCACTTCCAGACAGCACTGGCACCCCTGCCAGACACGCTCCACCATGCTGAACACACTGAATCCTTTGCCTCTTTCCTTGGACTCTAAATCAACTCTGTCAGCTCCTTAATTATTTTAATTTTTCTTCATTCTCCAAATCCTTCAAATGTATTTTATATATAGGGCACATGCTTAAAAAAGAAAGCTACTGCTGTGCCCTTGCCTCTGAAATATTACCAGAGAAATGTATGTATTTCATCTCTGCCTTTCATTTTTCCAGACATTCTTTGCTTTGAAGAAGCTTGAAACAGAAATAGGCTGATGGCTACGCTCCAACTCTATTGATTAACAGTGAGCGGTCAAGCTCTTCAGTGCCTGAGAATATATCCAGAAATGTGAGCAGGTGAATTATTGCATTATCCTGCAGAGGGAAGAAGGGGGAAGAATAAGACCCTGCAACATGGAGTTCAAAAGACCAGCCTACCCCATGTCCAAATCCCCAGTGGCATGAAGTCCTAATCTGGGGGAGAACTAACGATTATTTTAGTGGCTCAGCACAGCACAGGGATAAATCATTTCCA
Source organism: Zapornia atra (assembly GCA_013400835.1). Lineage (NCBI taxonomy): Eukaryota > Metazoa > Chordata > Aves > Gruiformes > Rallidae > Zapornia > Zapornia atra. Next base: position 3,769 of record VZTU01013352.1, read on the forward strand.
AATATTGAGACTCTAAATTGTCTCTAACGAGGAGAGCAGAGAAGAAAATAAAGTGGAAACACTTTTCTACAGTTTTATGCAAGAGGTCAGTGCTGAGAATAGAAATAGACAGGTTTGGGGACTGTGGATTCCTTCAAACTTAAGGCAAGGAAGAGGAGCAAAGCTTGGATGTCAAGTAGAGATGTCAGTCCCAGGTTCCACCACCACGTCCCTCCCCATTGCTCCAGCTCATTCGTTGTCTGGGAGAGGTGTGAGTTTGTATTGAACATCAAAGAATCTATTTTACCCTCAAAAAAGATGGGGAATATTTTTGAAATTGTGAATACTCCTGAGATGGAAAAGTATTTTCTTCTTCTTCTTAGCTGAATTCAAGACCTGTCCCAAGACTGAAGAACAGATGAAGGCAGAGGCTGGAGGTGACAATGAGCAATGCATCTCTCCAGCCTTCACGATGAGTCTGTGAGAAGTCAGAACAGTCTGCATCTTCTCTGCTGTCACTGATACAGTGGTTGGTGCTGGGGAGTATTTCTGAACTGTCCAAGTGAAGTTTTCATTTGTATGTTAGGTGCTACAACACGGTCCTCCAAGGCCACCCAGAGCGTTACAAAACTGCCATTTCCAATCCTCCTGCAGCTAACAGGGAGTGATGCTTGCTCCTCTGATAGGTAGCATGAAAGTCCAACCCTGACAGGATTAATGCACTGTAAAAAGACTCCAGACCTTCAGTGAGGCAGAGAGATCTTTTAACACATCAGCTTGATGAACCCATGAGTGGCCAGTTTTGGAAGGAGCAGAAATCCTTCAATGAAAAGATGTTTAGTGAAGAAAATCAGCAACAATAAACCTGCAATTATGCTTAGGTCAGTAGGTAGTAATAGCAGGAGTTATATTAACACTCATTGGAAAGCCATGAAGGCTAAAGAAAAACAAATCGTTGAGTACAATAAACTGAAGGAGGTCAGTATATATGCTAACATAACTAGTATATATATAGTATATACACATATATAATTCAGTTGTATATATAGTATATATACAAATCCTTCAGTTTATTGTACTATATGTACTATACTGAAGGAGGTTAATATATATACTAACTAGTATATATACGAACAAAACTAGTATATATAGCATCTATATAGTATATATACTAGTTATATACTATATATACTAATATAACTAGTATATGTAGTATATATATAGTATATATATACTATATCTATATATATACTAGTTATGTTATACTACCATAACTATATATATACTATATATATACTACATATACTAGTTATATTAGTATATATAGTATATAACTAGTATATATATTATACTATATATATATACACTATATATAGTGTGTATATATAGTATATATATACTATATCTATATATATACTAGTTATGTTATACTACCATAACTATATATATACTATATATATACTACATATACTAGTTATATTAGTATATATAGTATATAACTAGTATATATATTATACTATATATATATACACTATATATAGTGTGTATATATAGTATATATATACTATATCTATATATATACTAGTTATGTTATACTACCATAACTATATATATACTATATATATACTACATATACTAGTTATATTAGTATATATAGTATATAACTAGTATATATATTATACTATATATATATACACTATATATAGTGTGTATATATAGTATATATATACTATATCTATATATATACTAGTTATGTTATACTACCATAACTATATATATACTATATATATACTACATATACTAGTTATATTAGTATATATAGTATATAACTAGTATATATATTATACTATATATATATACACTATATATAGTGTGTATATATAGTATATATATACTATATAGTATATAGTGTATATATATATAGTATAATATATATACTAGTTATATACTATATATACTAATATAACTAGTATATGTAGTATATATATAGTATATATATAGTTATGGTAGTATAACATAACTAGTATATATATAGATATAGTATATATATACTAACCTCCTTCAGTTTATTGTACATATATATATATGTATATACATATGTACATGCATATATGTATATATGTATATATGTATGTACATGTATATATATATATGTCCAGGCAACTAAAGCACTGCAAGAAAACACAGAAGTAAAGGCACGTTCTTCTTCTTTCTGCTAATCTTTAACTAGAATGAGATTTAACTTATATTGTCCCCATTAAATTGAAGAGAATTTGCCGAGGGGGTTTCATCTGTTCTGCAGAGATCTAAACGACCATTTCAAGGCATGACATTTCCCAAAGTCTTTTTGCAGGAGGAACAATGCAGGAGAGTGGGGATCCGAGCATTGTTGTGAAGGAGAGCCGTTCAGTCTTGCCAACGGCTCTGAGCCCCGTCTCACCTTGTCCCTCCTCACTTCTGCATGTCTCTCTTCCCCCCCCTGCCCTCCCCGTACATTTGACTTTAATAACTATTATGTTTAAGGATTGTGAAGGGCTATCTGCTGAATGGCTGTAATTTAAGTAGCTTTCCTAGTAGCAAAACAGTTTCATACTGCTGAAATGAATATCTGCCATAGCTCTACATCATTGGTTTTGATTCTACGATCCCCAGGAGGGTGTCTGCTTGTTTCCTACACACACTGACACCACAGTGAGGTCAGGAACGTAAATACTCACCCACGTGTGGGGCAACTTTCCTCCCTTCACTTCCAGCCATTGATTTCAACATGGAGGTTGCTCAAACTTCCATGAAACCTTTGGGGGTTCCTCATGATAGACCTAGGACTCACATCATACTGAAACTGGTCAGGGTAAGCAAGTAAGTAGCAATAAATTCTAGCCATACAGCTTTAACATCAGCAGTCTAGAAGCATCCTGGAGTACAATTTCATTTATTTTAGTGGAATTATGTCATGCAATAATTTGAGCCAAACCCCTGATATATATTTCAGTGCTCCTGAAAACCTTGTTGGAATTTATTCTCCAGTGGAGGTTCCATTAAAATCAGAAGACGTCAATTTGAACCATTGATCAGAATAGATTGTAACACATCTGAGCAGAGAGATTACAGGAGACCTCATAGAAGACTGACCTTTTGACACGTGGCAGAACGATTGCTGGAAACAAGGGAGCAATTCAAGAGTTATTTCCTGAGAGCACCCAGGGGCATTAAAATCACTGTGTTATGGCAGGCTTGGACTGTGCCCTTTATATACAGCTGAGAGAGGCTTGCAAAAGAAGCTCCTCTCAAGGAACAGATACAGTATTTTTTGCAGCTGGTGACAGGAGAGCTTTGACAAATTGTAGATCAACTCACTTGGAGGGAACAAAGGCTGCTGAAGTGAGTCAAGTTCACTCCTCAGTAGTCATGACAACCCTTTCAAGAACTCACAGTTTAGGGAAGAAGTAAAGGAAATAAATACTGATGGGCAACACAGAGTGATCCATTATTGCTCTTACATTATCTCTGACCATCTGCACAGACCTGGAGTTAAGAAACCAATGTTTGGTGGCATCCTGGAGGCCAGGTGGGATGTGGTATATCACAACTGGTGTCAAAGCTCAGGCAAAGGTGGCGTTGCTGTAATGCAGGCAGTGCAGAGGGCCCTGTGCTCAGAGCCTGGGATGCTACAGACTTATCAGGCATGTCCCTGGAAAGCAGTGGAAGAAGTTAGGACCAGTTCCCTCCAGCTCTTCACTTGGGCATTCTGGGGAGACATTGAGGCTCCCAGGACCGCATCAAAGGAACAAAACCACCGTCCTCAGATGCCTCAGGGCAGAGTCTAGGGGGTAGGTTTGCATTGCTGCTGGAGGTGCCTTAAGCAGAACAGACTTTGCACTGAAGAGCTGAAGAGGATGAGGAAAGTCCAGCATGATCCATCCTGCCAACAGTCACAGCATGGTTACAAACATCTGGTGGACAGGAGTGTCAAAAATGGCTGTAACTACTTGCTAAACAGAAGTGTATCTTTGCAAGTGCTTGTCTTGCAAGTCACATCTGCTCTTTGAAAGTCTATTTTCCTTCTTTCCATTCCCTCAGGAAGTTTGATAGCACTTTTATTAGGTTTTTTCTGGGTTTTTTTCTTCTCTTTTTTTTTTGAGGGGGATGTAATAGCTGCCCTCCAGCTATATCTCTTCTTTGCTTCTCATCCAGACAGCTTCTGCCACTGCTAATACCTATCTGGACTATGGAAAACCAGAACACTCACTCAACAGTAGTGGGCCATGGGAAGCTTCAGAGTCTCCATGGCAGGGGAAAAAAGGATTAGGATTGATATTTGCCATGCCCAGGATGTCTTTGCAACCCTCAGATGGACTCAACAGGATAGGAGACAGGCTAATGTCCCCTGTGGTCTCTTATCCCAGCCAGAGGGACAGGGACAGTAAAACCATTACTGTCTTCTGGAAAGTTTCATTAAAGGAAAAAATAAAGCAGTGACAAGTGTGGGACTGCTGGGATCTGCTCCTTAAGAGTGGAGCTGGAGTAATCTGTGTCTGTTTCCTCCTGAAAGCCTCGTGAGGTGGCCAAGTGCAGAGACCTGGAGGCTGAGGGCTGTTCCACAGAGGTGAGAGATTTCATCCCTCATGAACAAAATTCATGTGAAATGAAAATAAAGACAACCAGTAAGTGATTTGGCACACATGAGAGCTCTGCTCTGGTGAGATTCTCCTGTGGTGCTGTGTCCAGCTTGGGGATCCCCAGGACAAGAAGGACAAAGGGTGTGGAGCAAGTCCAGAGGAAGCTGTGGAGATGCTCCAAGGGCTGGAGCACCTCTGCTCTGGAGACATGCTGAGAGAGTTGGGCTGGTTCAGTCTGGAGAAGGCTCCAGGGAGACCTCAGAGCCCCTTCCAGTCCCTCAAGGGGCTTCAGGAAAGCTGGAGAGGGGATGATGACAAGGACAGGGAGGGACAGGACAAGGAGAATGTTTTTTGAGGCAAGCATTCACCCATACACTGATTTGGAAGCGGGAACATTTCTGGAGCCTTGACCTTTCTGATGTTCTTGTTTAGGGAACAGGGTGAAACTTTTAAAGTTGGAGCTAACATCCTGAAAACTACCAGACTTCTCTGAAAATCTAAATAGAATAAGGAAAGAACTGATTTTCTGCAGCTTGGAGGCACTGTGATGATAAAGACTAGACCACAGCAGGAGTTAGCTCTGGTTATGCCCTTGCTGCAGAAGGTGGTGAATCCACAGGCTTGATTTGTGCCGTGTCAAAACCCTGCAGAGTGCAGTTGCACAGGGTAAAGCCCCAAGGGTGTAGCTTGCATGCATGGGTCTCTTTGGGTGTGTTTAACAGTACACCAAAACATTTCCACCTAGAGCAAGTGGTGGACAGGAAGACTTAATCCTTTTAGCCACAACTGCTCATTATTTCCTTTTCCTCCATCAAATCCTCTTGCCCAGCAGTTGTGGCTTCCAGCCTCCCATTTCTCCAATGCTTTTGGGTTGGGTTTTGGGGTTGGGTTTTTTTTTTCCCCCCTTTTTCCTAGAGAAATAACAGAACAATGAGGCTCTGGGAACACGTTGTGGGGCATCTCCTGTGTTTCAGCAACCGTGACTCATCCACAGACTGTGGCTTGGAAAGCAGATCTTTAAAGAAAATACTCCCAGTCCTTGAAATCCCTCCCTGAGCCCAGGGCTTTGCAAACCTCCACTTACTTTTGGCACCCATCTCTAGATTGTGTCACTCGCCAGCTTAGTTAAGAAGCTGATTTGAATATTGTTTTATCACACTGTGCTTCACAGACAGCATTGAGTCAGCTTAAAACCAGCACAGTGTATACTGGCTCCCAGTTAATTATAGTCATAAAACATAATTTACTCCAGTGAAAGGAAATACTTTGAATCTGGAGGGCTCTTTGCTGCAGAAGCCAGTTCCTGAGGATGGGGTTTGTTTTCCACTCTTATCGCACAGGGCGCGATGCTAGAGAGCAACTTTTCTGACTGGGGGATGACAAATCACTGAAGACTGTGTCCAGACTACCCCTGGGTGAGTGTTTTTTTCCAAAAAGCATTAACTCAACTCGTGAAAGAGAGAGAAAAGCTGCACCCTTAGCAAATAACAGTCTGGCTCTTGCTTGGGGTTTCTTCCGGGCACACCAAGCTCCCCGGGTACCTATCATCCCTCCAGCAGGGTCTGGCTTGGTCCCTGGAGGAGACCATTTGCTGGGTTGGTGTTTCTTCCTATTTCAGCTCCCCAGGGAGCAGACTAGTCACAGTGCTTGTGCCCTAATGGGGAATTTGTTTACCCAAAGGCCAGACGCTTGCAGTGTGCTGCCCTCTCAGACAGCTCGAGGTGCTGGGAGCTGCACCCTTTTTTGTCTCCATGTCACAACCTCGCAGGAAGAGTTATCTCCATTGCAGGGACTGGATCACCTCTTAAACTCATCCACTGAACCCATCTCATTAAGTAAACCCATCTCAATAAAACACTGGATGATCTGAGAGGTGAAGGCAGAGAACAAGGTGAGATCAGGGCCCTCTTCACTGCAGATGCAGCTCTTGGGCACATCCCAGGCACAGGATTGTGACAACTGCACCTAAGAGGTTAAAAACACTGGAGTTCACTTATCTCTTATATATTGTGGATGGAGATCTGCAAGGTTGGTATGAGAAGTACCTGAAGAAGGGAGTCTTAGGGCAGCAAGGCAGCCCTGTTTTGGCTGGCAAATGAGGAATAAACAGGTGATTTTTACACAGAATCCTGAAGGCCACAGTGCCCAGAGTGAGACCTTTTCCTTCATTATCTGTGAAAATAATAGCCAACCTGATACCCCTAAATACACTAATGAGCTAAACAGAGCACATGTGAAACTTACTTGACTACAGTACTCCACCCAAATCACGTTAAACGTCACCCCTGGGAGAGGACAGGTAAGGCTGAGGTATAATGGATGTTGAGGACATTTCCCCAGGGGGTGAGAAGAGATTGAAGACCCCGCAGAGGCAGAGGACGGGCTGTGCTGCTTCTCCTCTGCCAAAGGCAGGGACGCCTTCTTGGTAAGCATTGGGATTTCACCTTTTTGGTGAAGAATAACCAGGATAGTATTTTGCTGGCATTATCATTCTAATCATATATTAGTGCTGTTGCAGTCAGTGCATGTATTAATGGCAATGCTGAACTCTCTATCTGTTGCTTTAATAAACTGACTGTTTCAGCTTTGTGAAGCTGCCTCAGTGAAGGTCCTTCAGGGGCAGGCAAACAGCTCTGATACATGGCTGTATATAATCCTTTAGACATAAACTGTCAGGGACTAAGACTGGACCTAGTCTCACCTAGGCTCCTCTCTGCAAAGGAGTTTAGAGAGCAAAGGGGTTCTTTCTGAACCTCGTGGCTCAAGCGAGGGCCTCCTTCAGCTGTGCATCAGACCCACCCCCTTTACTTGACAAGGACTCAGTTATTCGGGGAGCGTTTGCATGTCTGTGAGCCCCTTTCCCATTGTCCATGAGAGGATTTCTGGCCAGAAACCAGGTCTGAGGTTTACACAGGAGGTTCAGGTTTGCACGGCTCAGCGTTTCCTTACCAAGAGGTTGCCTTGGATGAGTGCCCAGATACAGAGAGGGAGCTGGAGAAGGAGCGTGGCTGAGGACATACGGTGGAGCTACAGAAACAGCAACCCACCCTCTTCTTCAAGCTGTCATGGGTGTTTAAAATAGGTGGGAGAAGAACAGGCACAAGCTGGACTATCTAGGGAACTTCCAATGGGAACAGCTATTGCTCATTGGTAGGGCCAACCTTGGAAGGGGGAGATTTCTTCCCATCAGTGTTTGAGACACCTGGAAAGTGCAAGAACAAGGTGGGATGTTTGCTGACAGACTGCACATAACCTCTGCCCTCACTTCTTTCCTTGTTCGTCACTGCTGAATGAAAAAACCATCTCCACCTGTTTTTTTAGCTGATCTGGCATGAAATTGAAATGCTCTCAGGTTTCTTCCCACTAGAGTTGGATGGGGCCCTGGGCAACCTTGTGTAGCTCCAGGCCTGGAGGTTGGTGTCCCTGCCTGTGGCAGGGGGGTTGGAGCTCTGTGATCCTTGGGGTCCCTTCCGACCCAGACCAGTCTGTGATTCTATGATTGTGTAGTGTACCCCCAAAGCATTGAGGAGGGAGGCTAGTGGAGCATATGCTTTAATTTATTTGGCCAGATACTCTTCTTGACATTGTGATTGTGAACTTGATCCTACCTAAACATTTCCCTGGATTGCCTCCTTAGTTTTGCTCCAGCACCGATGGAGGGGTGATGAGTGGAAAAACAGCCCTCCTGGGTCTATCTGTTAGATGGATCCTGGGTAGAAATGAAAGGCTGGTCTGAAGTCCCAGCCTCCTGGTTGCCTCCCTTCAAAGCACTGTCTGTGCTGAAGAAGGAAGGTGACACATCTTGCCCAGGAGAGTGTGGAAAGTGCTTGGTGAGTCTGTGATGTCCTGATGCAGCCGTGCATGCCTTGGTCCTGCCTCCAGATGCCCTCCTCATGGTTAGATTATTAGTGGTGTGGAAAGGAAATACTCAGGTATATATACCATCAGAGGGTGTGTGATATAACTGCCCAAATCTGACATCTCTCAAGAGTCAGGCTCCCTGGGGAAACCGAGGCACTGGGCACATTAGGGACATGACCTCAAATCCCAGCAAACCCTTAAGAGGTTCTAAAGAGAAACCAGTGCTCATGGCTCCAGCAAGCATTGCCAGCCACACACCCTTTAGGGTTAAGTGCTACTCTACCAGAAACATGGTCCTCTTCTTCCTCAGTGACAGGAGCCCAAGTTCCACAGCATCTCTCAGAGGAGACATCCTGTATCAGCACTGCCAGCATGTCTCCTGGGTGTCTTTGATCACTGCTCCTGGGGACTTGAGGAGCAAGACCAGCAGGGAAATGAAGTACTTAGAAGAGCAATGCCCATCACATTTGGTATTTTATCAGGCTTCCACTTCTCTTTGTTAATTTACTTGTTAGGAGATGGGAAGCATTTGGGCAGGTATTGCTGCAGATTTGAGCAGAAAGGACCCCAGAGGGAAAGTCAAGTCATCCACAAGCCTCAGAGACACAGTCAGATACACACAGAAACAAACCAGGGGGAAAAAAACCAACACAAAAATGCCCTTAAAATGTGGGTTTGTTTCTTTTGCAGTTGCTTATTTTACTGCAGAGGAGTTTGAAGTTCTCCATTTCCTGGGTGTGTTACAGGAGCAGCAGAGTTGAGACACAAGCTTTTAATGAAGTTTATGTAAATTTGGGTATGTTTATATTTAGCAAAACAGATTTAGGAGTACTAATAAAGCAGCAGATGAGGCGTAGAAAAGAGCTGGTGCAGTTTGCCACCACTGTCATTTTTTAGCTTCCTCCCACCATTCCCAACAAAAAGAGTCTGTTTCTGTTGCCAGTTTCCCTTCAAAACAAGTGTGTTTGAAACCCCCTTTATCCCTGGATGCTGCTGAAGCATCTCACCAAGCTGCAGCTCAGTTGTATCACATCACCTTTCCTGATCACTGCTGACTGATCTTTGCTCACGAACGTGTGAGCATTGAGACAGGCCAAAGCAAAGGCAGGCTTTTTGTTATTTGCAGTCAGGCTGAAGCTGAAGCAGCCTCTTCCTTTGGAAGAAAGGTGAGGCTTGGGGCAGCTAATCAGATGTGCCAGACTCCGATGCAGAGATTTGCACTGTGGATGCCAAGGATGCAGGATGAGCCTCGGCCCTGGGGATGTGGGTGGAGGATGAGGCAGTTGGAACTTCCCAGTGATGGATGGTGACTGATCCTATGCTTGTGGTTACAAGGAGAAGAGCAGAGGCCATCAACAGAGACCTGTGACCATTGTCCCTTCTGATGCATTGCATGTGCCCTGAGAAAGCAGCAAGTCCATCTGTGAGGACCATGCTGGAATGATACATAGAGAAGCAGGAGAATTTGTGGGTGCCAAGTGAGCATGTGGAGTGTGATGGGTCTCCAGGTCCTTGTCTATTGTGTGGGAAGGCTAGCTAGTTAACCATGGCTGCTAACCTAGCAGCAGCATTACCCCTTGTTCATCTACACCCTGCTGTGACCCAGCTGCATGGTGCTGACCAGTGCTTACATTTTGTGAAGTGGGTGTGCCTGGAAAGGGAGAGATGGAGGAGGAATGAAGTGAGACCCTTCATAGACATGCAATGACTATGGGCTGTACCAGAGGTCTCTTTCTCCATCCCAGAAACACCTCTGAGGGAGTCAGGAGGATGTCATGGATTTCAGTGATGGGTTTCATCTTGGCTCTTAGCAAGCTGCAGCCTCCACAGCCACATTTAGGTCTTCTTGGACACCACCTTACAGATGGGGAAAGACAAGCAGCTGAGACAAGTAAATCAACAAGTCCTCAGAAGATGATTGGAACCCCCACCTCTCCTGACACCCTGCCACAACCTCTTTAAAATATTTTTTGCTCACCCCAGGATTGTTTGTATTGAGAAATGAGCCAGATCTGGGGCTTGTCAGCATTATGTATTGCTATGACAGTACCCTCCAATGCAACCCAGAACTGTCTGCTGAGGACATTCCCTACTGGATCCCAGTCACAGAGGCACTGAGCCTCTCTTCTGAGGGCCTCACCCAGGATGGGGTTTCCAAGGAGAAGAATGTGGTCACAGGCCCCATTATGAGCAAACTTGTCCTTATCAGAAAGGAGCAGAAGTCCCTTGTGCATGCAGGGGAGTTCACATTGAGCAGAGCTGCCACTCATGGACAGGAACCCAATGAGATTTACAGGCTTCTGCCTGTATCAGCCAGGTGACTGATGCTCTCTGGGCTGCATCCATATTATATGAACCATTTATCCAGCCCTGCTTGGTCCATTCCTGCCCCTGGGGTCCCTTGTGTGATCACAAAACTGCTCAGTTTGGTGAAGAAGAGCAGTCTTGGTACTGGAGATTGCTCTGTTTGTCAGAGGTCAACATGAAACAGCAGCTATTGAAAATTATTACAAGCTACTAGGCAAAAGGCACTGCAGAAACACCAAGACATTTTTGTGTTTATGTCACCTTCATGTTTAATTAACAAAAGGGGACAGGATCTAAGTTTAGGGCTGCTGTGGTCAAAGCTTAGGTTTGAGATGGGGCTTTCCCACAACCCCCCAGCCCCCCAGAATGAAGCAAAGCAACAAGGCTCATAATAAACCAGCAAAACCCCACTGTTCCCTGTCCTCCTCTTATATCAGGGCAAGGCCAAATCCCTGCCAGACAGATGGATAGCCAACAGATGGGGGTCTCACTTCTTGTCTGTGTGATTTAATGGGCTGCAGGCACTCTGCATGAGAAAACCACAGCCACTTTCCTTCAACTCAGTCTTAGTCTCGAGTTTTCCTCGGGGTGCCCATTCCTATAACACAAAGAGAGTCTTAAAAACCATGAAAACCCCCATATATTGGCAAGCACTCATGATTTCTAGTTCTTTTTTTATAGGAACCGACCATCTGTTTTACCAACAACCACCAGTGCTTTAATGCACCCCAGGGAGAAAGCTTGCAGAAGTTCTGTGTTAGTAAACCAACACCCCCGAGCTGAGCTTTGCATCCAGAGTTTGGCTCAAGGCTCTGACACAAGAAGCAAGGAAATGTGATTGACAGGCTGGAAAGAGGGGCCTGGGGGAACCTAATGAGGTTCAGCACTGCGTGTGTAAGGTGTTGCACTTGGGCTGGAGGAATCCCAAACATATTTACAGCCTGGGAGAAGAGCTCCTGGAGAGCAGCCCTGCTGAGAAGGACTTGGGGATTGTGGTGGATGAGAGACTGAACATGAGCCAGCAGTGGCTCTTGCAGCTCCAAGGCCAATGGGATCCTGGGCTCCATCAGCAGAGGGGTGGCAGCAGGGACAGGGAGGGGATTGTCCCTCTCTGCTCTGCCCTCGGGAGGCCCCAGCTGGAGTCCTGTGTCCAGAGCTGGGACCCCCAATACAAGAAAGATGTGGGACTGTTGGAGAGGGTTCAGAGGAGCCACGAGGATGATCAGAGGGCTGGAGCAGCTGCCCTACAAAGAGAGGCTGAGGGAGCTGGGCTGGGTCAGCCTGGAGAAGAGAAGGCTGTGGGGGGACCTCATTGCAGCCTGCCAGTCCCTGAAGGGAGCAGAGAAACAGGAGGGGAATCAGCTTTTTAAAAGGATAGATAATGGCAGGACAAGGGGGATCGANGAGGTTTTCAAGGCCAGGTTGGATGGGGCCCTGGGCAACCTTGTGTAGCTCCAGGCCTGGAGGTTGGTGTCCCTGCCTGTGGCAGGGGGGTTGGAGCTCTATGATCCTTGGGGTCCCTTCCAACCCATGCCATTCTATGATTCTATGATTCACTGTGAGCCATGAAATAGGCAGGGAGTTTTGTTTCTGGCAGGGCTTTGGGTCATGCCATAGCTCTTGGGGGCATCTGAGAGAGTCTCCTCCTTCAAAGACCCAGTTCAGTGCTGCAGAAGTGGCCTGTTAATGGTTTTTACCTGGTCACTTCCTCTTTCCCTCTGCTTTCCTCCAGTTCTTCTGGGATGAACCAAAGGTCCAGCTGGATCAGGTGCTTTGATGGGTCTGTCAGACACCCAGAAACCCCCACGAGCATCTTCAGGATATCTTCCTTGTCATGCCCATGGACTTGGACTAAGTTCTGAACTTCACTTGAATTTTCAGCTGCAACTTCTTTTCTCTTCAACCCAAAATGAATCTAAATATCCCTAACTTAAGGTGCTGGAGTAGGAGGACAATTCTGGGGGAAAAAAAAGTGTTCAGTCCAGGAACCAGCTGTGATTGCTAAATGAGGAGATTTAAACACATGGGAAATAAAGAAAATTGACTGAAAAGCTAAAAATACAGCCCAAAGCATGGAGGCTGCCTAGGAGCTGCATTTTTACCCTTTTTTACTATGAGCTTCTCTAAACCCAGGAAGAAAGGCACTGCAAACACTGAGCAGACCCACAATGTTAATACCTACATAAAAGATGTAAGACAGCAGGAGGTAAGTCAGCCCAAAACTCTCCCCTTATGTATCACACCTGAGCCATATCTGGGACAACATGTGGTTAGAAAAGGCAAGAGGGGCTGAGCACAAATTCATGGCTGCCCAGGGCCAAGCCTTGTGCCTATTGAATGAAAAGGGGCTGTTTGAGGCACCCCCAAAAATGTTCTCCTTGCCCTAGGGCAAGTACCAGATGCAGAGAAAATGATGCTGAGAAAGGAGAGACTTCCCTGCTCCTCTTTTGGTCATCATCCTCAGTACAAGTTAATTATCCCACTAATTGCTAATCAAATATCAGTTGTGATGCTAAGCTACCAAAAGGCAATAGGGTTTCTCCAGCTGAGGGCTAAAGACATCTCTCCTCCCCTCACCAGCTGTGGTGGTCTAGAAGATAAGGAGCTAGGGGAACTGGTGATCGTGTTGACCAAGGGATGCTGCAGATTACTGCATCCAGCTCCTGACATGTTGGTGAGTCCTGTTAATCCAAGTTTACAATTTAAACAGAATAGGAACTTTAAGGCAAGAGGATTTATACTCAGGGACTTAACAGCTAAATTTATTCATGGCTAAACTGAGGAGTCCAGAGTCATTAAAGCATGAAATTGTGCCAGTCAATTAAATTGTCAATCATAGCCAGCCTCATTTAGGAGAGCTGCTTTAATCCCAAGAAAGGAACATTTTTTTGGCCTACTAAGACAGCACATTGACTTGAGGTTGGTTTTAGTGTAATAACAGTTCCTCAGTTACTGTTCAAAGATTTGCCAATGTTTTTCTTTTTAAAATTTATTTATTATTTTCTGCTGTGCTTCTTCCAAGGTGACTTGTGTTATGCTCCAGAAGAGACACAGATGTGATTTGAGCTGGAGATGGCATAACTTTAGTGGGCTACACAGCAAACAAACAAACAAAAAAACCCCAAACAAACAGGAAAACTGATCAAAGAGACACTTAAATTGGCAAATATCAGGGTTGAGGGACATCTTTTGCTTTTAAGCATATAATGGATTGTTCTTCTGTTTTTAAAACTCAGCAATTAGATTATTCTGCTTGTCACTTCATGCAACATGTGTTTGTTTTATTTGCTTTTAAAGCCTTTTTTTTTCCCCCTCTGGGCTGAAATCCCAGAATCCTGACTGCATTGGTGATGTGTTTCTAAAACATTATGGCTGTCCTTTGGCCCTAGGTACAGCACAGCTATATAGAGCAAGTCATATACCTGATTGTAATGAATGTATAGTCAGGAGAAATATCTCCAGAGGTTGTTTACCTGGAGATGGATGTAAGCCTTGGTGCCAAATGTTATCTTTTATTTCTTTTCCACCAAAGCTCATGAAACAGAGACAAAAAAGGCTCTGGGCTGGAGGGGATACAGGAGCTCAGGGAGTCTGGTGACTTGGCCAGGCTTGTGCTGTAAGTCATAGGTGGAGCTTGGAAGAGAATCCTGCTACCTCATTTGTACACTTCATTCGTTCCCATTGATGAGCAGCAGCAGGTTCTTATTTCACTTGAGCTAGAGGTATTTGGAGATGGGGGCAGCTTTAGCTATGCTTTCATGCAGAGGTTTAGTGGTGTGAGAGTTGGCAAGGTTGGTGGGAGGAGGTGGTGTCTGTCCTGCCTTTGCACCATTCACCTTCCTGCAGAAGGGCGCTTCCAGAGCCAATCCTGGCTGTGACATGAGCCAAGGGAAAGGAAAGCTTTGGGTAATCTAAGAATGAAACTTGTTCTGCAAAGCAGCTCCAGATGTGTCTCTGACCGTGGTGGATCACACAAGCTTTGCAGTTATACCTGCATCAGCACAGCTTCCTGTGGTCAGTGCCCTGGGTCCACATTTATATGGAAGGAATGATCTAAATTGGAGAGATATGGATTGGATGGGTGGACCATCCAGTGGATAAGAAACTGGTTAACAGACTGTAGCCAAAGGGTGGTGGTCAGTGGGTCTGTGTCCAGGTGGAGGCCGGTGACAAGCGGTGTCCCCCAGGGGTCTGTCTGGGGACCGGTGCTCTGTAACATCTCTATCAATGGCATCGATGGTGGGATTGAGAGCACCCTCAGCAAGTGTGGGGGTGACACCAAGCTGAGTGGTGTGGCGACACCCTAGAAGGAAAGGAGCCATCCAGAGGGATCTTGACAGGCTGGAAAGATGGGCCCGGGGGAACCTAATGAGGCTCAACACTGCCAAGTGTCAGGGGCTGCACTTGGGCTGGAAGAATCCCAGACACAGATACAGACTGGGAGAAGAGCTCCTGG
>VZTU01013352.1:19227-31037 GCA_013400835.1 Zapornia atra
GAGAAACAGGAGGGGAATCAGCTTTTTAAAAGGGCAGATAATGGCAGGACAAGGGGGGTGGGTTAAAGCTAAAGGAAGGAAGGTTTAGATTAGATCTTAGGGGGAAGTTTTTTCCAGAGAGAGTGGTGAGGGGCTGGAACAGGCTGCCCAGAGAGGGGGTGGATGCCCCATCCCTGGAGGTGTTCAGGGCCAGGTTGGATGGGGCCCTGGGCAACCTTGTGTAGCTCCAGGCCTGGAGGTTGGTGTCCCTGCCTGTGGCAGGGGGATTGGAGCTTTGTGATCCTTGGGGTCCCTTCCAACCCAGACCATTCTATGATTCTATGTTGCTCACTGCAGGACAGGTTGGCTTGTATTTAGCCCTGGGCCAGAGCATGTATATAAGCAACTACTGGATATGTATTAAGGAGCTGTCAGTTCACATCTGGGGCAGTCAGGAATGAAGCAGAGACCTTTAGCATTGTAAGTCTGGGTTTGGTCCCTCTGTAGTGGAGGACAGCTGGCCAGGTTGTCCTGTACCCATTGGCCTTGGGGCCAGAGGGTGGTTTGGGACAAGCTTGATTTTGTAGCATACATGGGGCCTTCAGACCTTTCCTAGAGGTTGCAAACACTTCTTTCTCACCTAGACCTGTCCTTAGTACTTCATGGACAGCACACACTTCTTGCATGTTTCTGAGCCTGCAGCTGTGCTTTCTGCAGAAAGGCAGTGGGATTATTATTGTTATTATATTTTTAAAATCTCCTATGGGCTGTGAAAAGCTTTCCTCTTTGGAGCTTTCCTCTGCTGGATGTATGCAGACCTCAGTTGGTAAAGGAACACCAATACTTTTTAGTATTTAGGACTACCTATGCAGTAAATTTAGGGAGATGGTCTTGAAATTCCAGTTCCTGGGGCCTCAGCATCTGCTGTGGGAGCAGGGCACATGAGTGCACTAGTCTCACCTGCTCTGCTGGGTGCAGAGGTGGATAACCTTTTTTTCCAGTTTCATAGAATTATAGAATCATAGAATGGTCTGGGTTGGAAGGGACCCCATGGATCATAGAGCTCCAACCCCCCTGCCACAGGCAGGTGTCTAGTTCCAGGGCACTAGACACCAGTTGCCCACAGTGATACATGTGTTTCCTCCTACCTCCCTCTTTGGAAAATGGCTCATTAGCTTTAAGAAACAGCTCAGGCACAAGCCTGGGGGTGGCCCACACTAGGGTTTTGTAGGTACTAGGAGTGAGGCTGCATCAGGCTGGGCTCCCACTGCTGCCCAGCAAGCTTTGCAGCTCAGGCACCCCTGCAAGGCCCAATGTTGCACAGCAAGACACAACACAGGTGCACTCTCTTCAGGCTGTGCTATTAAAGCATCACTGTGTGCAGAACTGTCCTCACGTTGTTCTGGATCCTCTGGAGACTGCAGAAAACACGTGTACGTAATTTAGAATTTATCAGCATAAATATATAAACATATAACCATATGCATTTGTTTATGTTTGTTACAGCTGAAGTGCTGCTAAAGGGGCCCAGAGGAGCTAGAGGCCCACAGTTGTGTAGGGTGGATGCAGCCACGCTGACCCAGAAGAGATGAGTCTTGAGCCCTATGGATATGGGCCCAACATGCTGCTTAGAGATGCATTCCAAGGGCAGGCTTTAAATGTTGCCTGAGTTTTACCACTCTTGCCTTGCCCAGCCACAGAGAGGCATCAGAGGCTAGCTGGACAATCAAGCTTTGTATGTGAGTGTTGGCTGGAAGCTCACATGAAAGCATAAAAGCAAGTCTATACCCCTCTTTTGAACTCTGGGTGCCTTGCTTGAGATACTGGGAAGGGCATGTATCTAGCATCTGTGTTCTTCTGGTCACCTGTGTCTGGCAAATGGGTCCAAACTGGAACAGGCAAAGGGGAAAGGAACAGTGAATTTGTCTTGTAAGAGGAGACAAAAAGACTTTTGGCTCATCCCACACAGACAGTGAAAGCTAAGACGTGATATGATTACTCCCTATAAATATCCTGAGCAACGAGTGCTAAAGATAAGTGCTTGAAGCAAAGAGCCTTTTCATGGAAAGGTCCTGCTGCAGACTGGGAACTGCCCAGATTTCACAGTGAAGGGATCCAGGCTGGAATGGAGAGGGGATCCAGGCTGGAATGGAGAGGGGAGATCTTGGGCACTGCAGTTGTGAGTCTGAAAACTCTTTAAGGGGGGGTGTGTGTGTGTGTGTGTGTGTGAAGCTTGGGAGACCTTATTCTTCAGATTGGCCTTGATATGCCTAAGAAAGGAGGTTGTATAACAAGGTGTCTGTGAGGACCCAGGAGGTCCCTCCAGTCTTCCACCCCTGCCTCTGTAATGAAGATAATAGCACTTCATGCCTTGCAGGGGGATGAGAGCCTAAGTACGTGTCAGAGGGAAGAGCGCTGAGATGCGGCAGCGACTGGAGCATTATATATACCTGAGACAGCAGCATCTATCTGTAATTTGCAGTATTAAAACCAAGCCTGTTTAATTACTAGGCTGCAGACTATTTTTTCCTGTTCCCACCTGCTGTGAGATATTGTGAGGAAAAAATAGCATATGTGCAGAGAGAGTCTTAATAAAAACTTGGGAGAAATGTAAGTGGGTCTTATCTCTGTAGGTATCAAGGTAACTTCTCTTGGCACTAAGAAGACATTTTCCAAGACTGGCTGTTTGATTTACTGTCCAGCTTCTGAACTGTAACATTTTTGTCTTACTTCTGGCAGTAGGAACAAAAGTGTAAGATGTCCACATTGCTTTTCTTCTTGCTGATGGATGTTTTGACAGCCAGGAGACTTTTCTCTATGATCTCTATTTTTATTCTATTTTTTTTTCCCTCTTACTTATTTTTATAGGGCACTGGGGGATGGGGGGAGAACTGAACTTCCATCAGCTGGTGGGATTGTGTCAGTCAGATATTTTTTTTTGTTAAATCCCAAATAATGTCTTCTCAGCTTTCTAAAAGCTGTGATCATTTTTAAGTGTCACTGACTTAGCCCTTGTGGCACGCATCATGTTGTGCGTGTGTATTTCTAATCACTGACGTAAAATAAAGTCCACCCTGATTAGGATCACCTCCTTCAAATCTGGTTGGACCCTCCCAGGTCAGTTTTGACCCTTATTTGTCTGGTTGGGGAGGCTGAGTTAGCTAAATTTGCCATCAAGGAGACTTAAATACCAAGAAGCCTTGTGTTTTGGGTCAGCGCGTTGTCAGTGCTGATGTCCCACAGTCCCTCTGGGTGCTTTTACATGGTCAGCTGAGCATTTGTGCATCCATCACACTTGAATTAAACCAGGAGACTGCTTTAAATGGCCACTTCAGGCCAAGACCTTGAGCTGGGCAGGAAAAGAGGGGAAAGCCCAAGTGGTGGGACAAGACTATTCTTTTCTGTCTCCCAGTACAGGTGGAGGTGCAGCCATCAGAGACCCAGCTGTTGCAGGATAGACATAATCTCATGCATCAGCTCCATCTCAGATCTGACTCTTCAAGAGTTTTCAGCAGGCACAGAAGTGCTCACAGCTCTCCTGTTAAGGACAGGTTTCTCTCTACTTTTCTGTGCTATAAATTGCAGTATTTCTAACCCCTTTTGTGGTCCTTTTTTACCAACATCACTGAGACAGACCATGGAAGTCCCTGTGTATGTGGGATTTCTGAGTCATCACCAGCCACCTATGCCAAGTTTTTGACCTGGCTTTCCAAGATGTGGCTACAGCTCTAGCTGTGGCAGCCATACACAGGCATGATAGGATTCAAATGCAGATGCCTCCAATGTAGACATCTGCTCTGAGTGAGTCCCTGTGGGCTCTCTTTATAGTGCCTGGAAAGAAACAGTCAGTTTAGGGTGGAATTAATCTCACTGGCAGCAGACATCTATGTTTGGTCACGAAAATCAAATTCCTAAAAGTGTTTATTTCTCCTCAGCAATGGCCATGGTGTTGTGGGACTACCTCAAAAATCCAAAATCAGGTGAAATGAGTCTACCTGTTTCTGTGGAGAATTTTAAATTGACTGAAGAGAAGATTTACTTAATGAAGAGAAGCTTTTTGGTATTATGGGTACCAGAGCAAGCATGGAGGTAAGCTGTGTGTTTGGATACTGCAAGGATTAAGGAATCCATTGTTGGTAGGGCCTGTGAAAGGTAAAAGAAACTCTTTTTCTAGCCAGGCAGGCTTCTAGTCTTTTGAAGTACTTTCTGGGGAAAAAAATAAAATAAAATCAAGGAAACATCATCTTTTACCAACTAGAGATGGATAAAGTTTAATCTGTATAAAGTTTAGATCCTAAAATGCTCTCCTGGGAAAAGGCTGTAGGAAGAGATGGCTCTGTCATGCTGTGCTGTGACCAGGAAGAAGAAAGGGAGCACAGTTGTCTTCAAAGAACTGCAGCTCGTGCCCTTTAGCTCCTTTTCACTCTGCTGAATTATTACCACTGTGCTAACAGAGCCCGTGTTGATTGCCTGAGCTGAGTACCTAAATTCTGCAATATGGGAAGGAACTCAGCCACCAGAGCTGTGAATTGAAGAGCAGCTTGTGGCTGGTACCTGGGCAAGTCATGGTATGAGAGGTGTTAAGTCAGAGGCACATCCAACTCTTGGATGGGGAGGTTGCCAGAAGAATATCTCCTTGGGCTTGAATATGCCCTACATATTGTCTTGCAAAATTATCCATCGGAGCATGAGCTGTTTTCAGGTAGCAACCCACATATGGCACTGGCCATGCCCAAGAGTTACCAGCCTTTAGATCTGAGGGAAACCTTCCATTGGCACTTATTGTGAAGTATTACTGTAGCAGGGGAAGGCACAGTTCCCCTCCCTTTGCCTCCTCTTGCAGCTGTATTTGATGATTTAGGAGACTGGGTGCTAGAATTCAAACCTAATAATGGGATTGTGTTGATGTATTGATTTTTCTCTACATCTGATGGTTGTACTACTTTATTCTTCTCTGGGCTTGGTGGTATTACTAGTAGTTCATCTTTGTTGATATGTCTTTCCTTGAAGCTTTTAAAAAAAAAAATATAGTAGTGAGTTTCATAAAATATATGTGCTATATATAAAAAAAAACTAGAGGTGGAAAGGTGCTACATCACACTGATTTCAAAAACCAACACACATCCTGAATTGTTATTTGCTTGATTTTTCTATCCTTGACCTTTGGGTCTCACAGCATTTTCTCACAGCAATATTTTGCTTCCTCTGTTATGTCTCTATTGCTCCTGCTAACATTTTTTTCTAACCACACACACAACCCTAGGTTCTTTCTGAACAAGGTATTGTAGGGTGTTGCTTGCTAGAAAACAACCTTACATTGTAAATTAGCAGAGTGGGAAAAGTCTGGATTAATTTCTGGGGGGTCTTTGGGCTGAAATCTGATAGTGCCACAGATTTTCTGGTGAGGAACAGTTTTTTGAATTGTATTAAATGCCCAAGAGAGAGAAATACTCTTTCTTTCCAGCACTTTTGAATGTTTGTTAGTGTTCCTGTTGTTAAGCAGAGTGTGGGGAAGAACTGTGAGACAGACTGCAGGAAATCTGTCTCCCCATGGGGTTTGTGAGTAACCTGTCACCTTGGCATGCAGGCACATACATGGGTGGTGAGCAACACAGTCTATACCTACCAGGTACAGGTCCCTCTTTGGTTGACTGTACCAGAAACCGTTTTCTTTCCTCAGAGCAGCATGCACAGCTCCTGCCAGAGACAGGCATTGCTTGTGACAATCCGGTTCCCAGCTACTTTGAAGGCAACTTCACCCCTTGGTTTGCTCCTGCAATCCCAAGCCCCCGTGCTAATTGCTCCTAATTTAAATGGCATATCTATTTATTGATATCACTGCTGTGCAGCCTTGGCTTTGTGATACCTTATCAGCTTTGAAGAGTCAGAGGGTCTCTGCATCTTTCAGTTCCCAACAGTCCTCCATTATGTCAGGAGGATGCTATGCCCTGGCCTGGCTCTGAGAACTGAGGGAGCCCCAGATTGGACACAGAGTGGCTCTTCAAGCTCCTTCCCAATGGGCTGTTGTGCTGGCAAGGCCATGGAGACCATGCACAAGTGGGGTGGGGGTGAGTGAGGTGGTGGTGGTCCCGAGGGTGCTGGGTATTTGGGCTGCACCTCGAGAACAACGTGTCTGCAGGCACCACTAAACCCATCAGTCTATTCACACACTGGATTTGTTCTTGCTAAAGGCTGTTGGCATTTTGATGTCTTTTGAAGATATAAAAGAGAAGTGAGTCCTGAGAAGTGACAGCACTAAACTCTGATTAATGTCTCCAAGGAACTAGATAGTCAACCAGAACCATTTTCTTTAAGCTGCATCAATTTCCATATGTAGTTCAGATTTTTTTTTGACACCGTTGTAGAAATGTGGCACTTGGTAAGAGGGTGGTTTGCTATGAGAAATGTTCCTCCATCAGCCTTTAAGAAGAGATGAAAAGGACTTCCCAAAGCTGCAGTTAAAGATCTCAGGGTCTTAATTTCCCTAGTAATTAAGAGGTGGCTGTCCCAAACACTCCCATGCAACCCATAGCTGAGGGATCAGGGCCTCAGCTAGGAGGCCTGCACAGAGTCTTGGGATGGGAAAGAGCATGGGAATGTGAGGTTAAAGACTGATGGAAACCACTGGTGACCCACATGCAGCTTTGTTTGGACACTGCAAGACTATACTCAAAACCTGTTATTGCTTCTCATTTAAGGAGAGCATTTTCTAGGCATGCAGTTTGTGATGCCTTACCAGCTTTGAAGAGTCAGAGGGTCTCTGCATCTTTCAGTTCCCAACAGTCCTCCATTATGTCAGGAGGATGCTATGCCCTGGCCTGGCTCTGAGAGCTGAGGGATACCCAGACTGGACACAAAGTGGCTCTTCAAGCTCTTTCCCCAGGGGCTGTTGTGCTGGCAAGGCCATGGAGACCATGCATTTTCTAGGCTGCAGTTCTTCTGTGTGTGTTCACACCAGGCAAGCGATACAAGCCACTGCCCCAAGCTTTAGGTGAGTTACATGACTGAGGCATTTCACAATCTAAGAATGTACATTTGGTGTTTGGGTTGCCTGTGTTCAGAGAGATCACAGGCTTCAGGCGAAGTCCTCGTGACCTGTGCTGACAGTTCACAAGCACACAGCCTGTCTCATCACCTGGAAAGCGTTAATTCTCATCATCCTTTGCAAGTTCCCAGCTATCTACTAGCACCACATGCACACATTGCAGCCTATAAAGATTTTGCCTTCTGTAATCCTTAGAGCAGCTATTTGGCAAGTTGTGTGGTGGCAGACGAGTCCTGCTGCTGCTGTCCAAGGTCCATGTGGCTGGCGGGAGAAGCAGGAAAGCTTACAGGATGTGTAGGCTGCCCAGACCTGAGCCTGAGCATCTCTGAAATAGGCTGGGATGTGGCTGTCTTGGAGAGGAGAAGGTTCAGGGCTTAATGTTCAGAGCTTTGGTGAGGAAACACAGCAGGGTTAGCATGGGCCCTCAGCTGTAGGTGTAATGTTAGGGATATATTCGGGCTCTGCCAGTGACTGTGTCTCCAGGATGGCTGCTCTTGCTCCTTGCCCACCCAAGCAATGCTTTCCTCCAGCATTTAAAGAACGTGGGGCTCAAACAAGTTTATTAATGTCAGCGTCCACCAGGCTGGATGCCATACCCTCTGTTAAGTGTAGGCTGCAGAGAGCACTCTTCTTCCTTCTAGACTGGGACACCATACCATGCTGCACCTCCACCTTCTCCATGTCCCCTGCCAAAGAATCCTGTTTGTGTCCATCACTAGCAAATCCTTCCCTGGTCCAGTTGTCACCACCTATGAGTTCTTCTTTATATGCTGGAGCCAGCTGCTTTCCTGAGACCTCTTGGACTCACATGCTCCATTGTGCAAGCTGTTTCCTGGAGCTATTTGTCTGCAGGAGATGCTGCCTTATTTTTTTTAAAAGGATATTTCTAATGATATTGTGACAGGGAAGCAGATATCTCAAATAGAAAACATGTGAAACAACCCAGATGGGAGCTTTCATGTACTGTAACTGGGAGCCAACCAGGGGACCAAGTCCAAGGTTCACCAAGGGGTGGCATTGGTGCAACCAAAGAGAACTAGAGAAAACTCTCTGTTTGCAAGCTATATTCTGCTCTTCCCAGAATAAGACATTTGTACAGCCACATCTTTCAACTCCCACTTTCTTCTTGTATTTTTTATGAAACTGTATGTTCTGTGTGAAAGATCTTGTGGCCATTAAAAGAAAGTTGAAGCATGTAACAGAGTCTGTTTCCTTCAGCTTCCTCATGTGCTGCTGCTGAGAAGGCTGGAAATAGCCACCTCTTGCCTTAATTATGGGCCATGAGGTGAATTTATAGCAGTGGCTTTCCCTTTCATTTTGTGTCACTGGGGTTTTGCTTAAGTTCTATCTCTGAATGATGCACAAGATAGAGAAAAGGCATAGAGCTGGGCACCTGAAGAGCTTGCATGGTGAATGTGAAATGAGTCCAGATGAAGATGGCAATGAAAAATCAAAGGAAAACCATTTCATATATAGGAGCCCAGGTGAAAAGTGTCCCGTGGTTGACTTTGTTTTATTAGACTTTCAACTTAAATGCTACTAGGAAAAGGTTCAAAATAGAAGGAGCTTTTTCACATGGCAGGTAGGAAATCCATAAATTGTCTTGCCAAAGAATATGGGTGATGAATTTTAGCATGAGTTTCAGTGTGAGACTAGACAAATCATCCTATTCATAGAATAATTAGGTTGGAAGGGCAACTTGGAGGTCTCTGGCCCAATATTATGCTCAAAGCAAAGGCAACTTCAGAGGTAGATAATTTTCCTCAAGGAAAATGACCCCACTTATCTCCAAATAAGAAGATTCCTCCACTTCTGGGGGTGAATCTGCCTTCATCTTCCCTGTAATCCCCTTCAAGGTAGTGGTTGGCCACAGTTACCCCTCCTTCTTTGCCTTCTCCTGTCCAAGAGCAGTGCCCCAGCCTGGAACGTTACTTGGAGTGATCTGGTCCCAGACACTGGCATTCAGCTATGTAAAACCAGGTGGTTATACTGGGGCTTGCACTGAAACCATGTCTAAGCAGGGAATTTCCTGAACTAAAGATGGTTTAAGAGCTTGGAAAGTGGGAAGGCATATGATCCAGACTCTCCTTGTTCTAATATTCTTCCCAAGGTATCTCTTTGTGTTTACTGTTGGAGAAGGACTCATGGGCTGGCTAGACTTTTTATTTCAAAGAGAAGAATATGGCAGAGGTCTACAAAACCATCTCTGACCCGGAGAGAGTGAATAAGGATGATCACTCATTCTCCTTCCTAATGCAAGGATTAATCAGCAGCTAATGAGCTCAGCAGATGGCAGGTTCAGAATGAGTGAAGGGAGATAATTCTTTACTTGAAGAGTAATGAAACTGTGGGACTCATTGCCTAAGGATGCCTATAGAAAGAAGATAAATAGAAGAAAAGCACTCACTGAAGTTCCTCAAACTCTACAAGAGCACTTCTGGCTTGGTAAGTTGCTGAGACAGGGAAGGATACCACAACAGGTTTGCTGGTCTATCTCTGTAACAATCCACCACTGGTCTCTGCTTAAGGTTTGATCCTGGACCAGATCACCTTCCAGTGTGACGTGGGGCAGCTGTCTTAATATTACATTGTCATCAGGAGACGGTAGAGATGGTAGGACCTGAGTGGAGATGAAGAGCACAGTGGGTTTACTGAGCTGCCTGTGCAAACCTCCAGCACTCATCTCTGCCAGCCAGACCCATCCACAAAGTGCTGACTTGAGAGAGCAGGGAGGTTTCGTGCTCTTTGGGATGAGACACACAGGATTTTACCCCCTTTGGCTTTTCGTTACATCTCTAGCTGATCTTGCCTGGCTTTGCTCAGCATCATTATCAAAAACTTCCAGACCCCAGCTGGGGCAGCCAGAGGGGTTTGTCAAACCTGTCTTCTCTCCCCAGATCACTTCTGCCTGTGTTTCTGTATGTATCTCCCTTGCACGTGGAGTGGAATAAAGAGCTGACTTGAGTTACTTGTTTTATACCTGAATTATTTCAATTTTCTGTGCCTGGGGCTCTTCATTCTTTTCCACTGCATTGCTGCTGGTCTGCTGGGACTCTCTCATTGCTCACAAAAGTTTCTCTTGTCCTCCTAAATGAATACTGTTCCCAGATTATTATTTTTTTCCCTAAACATGGACTCTTACAGAGCTAATTTCTCTTAAATCCTCCATAGCTTGCTTAGGCACGTGCATTGCTCACTAAAATCAGTTTTAAAATGGTTCAGATTTATTTTAAACTGTGGGGGTTTTTTCCCCACCCTGCAGATGCCAAATGCATCAGTTCCTGTGTGATTTAAAAAAAACCCACAACCCAACACCACAGAGTATTTTCAGCCTGATTTAGCAGCTCATCTATAAGGCTCCTGACTGGCTTAACTAAACGGTTGATGCTCGCTCTTGTGTGGAAGAGGCTTGGGTGTCTTTAGAGGTGTGCTGGTTTTTTACTTAACCTAAGTAACCTGGAGTAGAATCTGACTGGAGGCCTGTGACTAGTGGAGTTCCCCAGGGCTCGGTGTTGGGTCCAGTCCTGTTCAGTATCTTCATTGACGACCTTGATGAGGGAACAGCATCCACCCTCAGCAAGTACCAGTGATCCAGAGCTGGGAGGGGTGGCTGACACGAAGGACACTGCGCTGCCATCCAGCAAGACCTGCTGGAGAGGAGCTCTGTGGAGAAGAACCTGGGGGTCCTGGTGGATGACAGGTTGGCCATGAGCCAGCAGTGTGCCCTGGGGGCTGAGAGAGACAATGGGATCCTGGGGGCATCAGGAGGAGTGTGGGCAGCAGGTCACAGGAGGTGATCCTCCCCCTCTGCTCTGCCCTGGTCAGGCCCCACCTGGAGTGTTGTGTCCAGTTCTGGGCTCCCTGGTATAACAAAGACAGGGATCTCCTGGAGAGAGTCCAAAGAAGGGCTACGAAGATGATTAAGGGCCTGGAGCATCTCCCCTGTGAGGAAAGGCTGAGTGAGCTGGGACTGTTCAGCCTGGAGAAAGGAAGACTAAGGGGGGACCTTATTAATGTTTATAAATATCTTGGGCATGGGATGCAGGGGGAATCAGCCAGCCCCTTTTCAGTGTCTGTGGGGACAGGACAAGGGGCAATGGCTGCAAGTTGGAGCACAGGAAGTTCTGCACCAACATGGGGCAGAACTTTTCCCCAGTGAGGGTGAGGGAGCCCTGGGACAGGCTGCCCAGGGGGTGTGGAGTCTCCTTCTCTGGAGAGATTCCAGCCCCGTCTGGCCGCCGCCCTGTGCAATATGAGCTGGGGAGCTGCTTTGGCAGGGGGGTTGGACCCCATGATCTCTTGAGGTCCCTTCCAACCCCTGGGATTCTGTGATTCTGTGATTCTAAACCTGTTCTAATCTTGGGGAGTTAAAAAGCAGGGGTTTAAGCTGATGCCACACAGCTTGAGGCATTAACTACAGGAGAAAATCACACAAGCTCTCTCATTATTTTTTGAAGTAAAATGTTTTCTGTCCAGGAAGCTATCATGCCTAAGTTGTTTTGGATGCAAACTTTTGGAATTGTTGCTGGAAATGAAGCTTTTCTTTTTAAAACACGATTACAGCTTCAAATGAAAATATAAGGGGAGAAAAAGTCATCTGATAAGCTGAGGGTGAAACAAAATATTCAATTCCAAGACAAACAAAACATTGATTTTTTTAAGAGAAATGAACCCTTTTTCTTGGTCCCCTGCAGAGAGATTTGGGGGTTTTATCATCCAGAATCATTCTTTCTCCTATCATTTTTTCCTCTGGAAGAAACATCAAAGCAGAAAATAGAGCATCCGT
>VZTU01013352.1:31064-43728 GCA_013400835.1 Zapornia atra
CAAATTACTTCAAAAACCCCTCCCCCCCCCCCCTTTCCCCCCCCCCCACTGTTTCATAGCTCTTGTACAGAATACTTCTGAGCAGTGCCAGAAATATCATCAGAATAAGGGTTTTTTAAGTGGAATTAAACAAGATTATGAGTTTTCCAGTTAGTTTAAGAATGCCTAATAGAGAAAATAAATAAACCCATGCCACTATGACCTTAGGCATATAAATATACTGCAGCAGAACGAACCGGACTCCTTCGTTATGTGCAGGACAAGAAATGGGCTGTCTTGGGGCCTTCATGTCCTGATGAGACAGTCTGAATCGGGAGCTGGTCAGTTTTAATCCAGACAGCTCAGCCAAAAAGGGCACTGTGAGCTCCATGGCAGCGAAGGAGCTGGGGGAGCCCAGGGAGGAAATCAGACCCTGAAGCAGCTTCACGTCCGCGTGGCAGGGCAGAGCCAGCAACCAGCTGCTGCTGCTGCTAAAATGTTGTGACAGAGGAGACGATGGCCCACAGTGTTTTCTGGGAGGAAAGGAATTGTTTTGAGATGGGCAGTCAGATCATGCCCTACAGATGTGGTGTGTGGGGACCTATTGTATTGGCTGGCAAATAGAAGCGACATGAGAAGTTGCAACCGAGCTGGGGAAGGGTGATGAGCAACATGTGCACCAAGGTGAATGTGTGCAGGCAAGGGGAAGTAGAGAGGTTAGGGGCTAGGGATGTAATGTGGCTGCAAAGCATGTAATGATCTGCCTTCAGCAGACATTGTGGGCCTGTCATGGGGTGGGGGTGGGGAGGGGCGCTCAGGCAGCCTTGTGCAAACCCAACACCGACATACAACTGCAGGTATCAAACCATGGGAGATAGACACAAGGCTATTAAACATCTTAATGGAATCACTCACTACTCTCCAAAGAGCTCCTGGCTGGGACAGCAGGTAAAGCTCCAGCTAAACCTTTAGGATTCCTCCTAGCCTCATCTTCCTTCAAACCTCTTTACTGACTGATCTTGAAGCATTTTCCACTGGAGACCTATACAACAGCTACAGCAACCTCTGCCACTCCTATGTGCAATTCTGACCCCCAGCTGTGAAGAGCTTGGAGAACATCTGGACACATTGCTGTTCCTGTGCCCAACCTCTCGGTCCCTTGGGACATTCCCAGTGGGCTTGAGCCAGTTTCCCTGCTGTGAATCGCCAGTCTAAACTGGAGACCCTGTTGGGTGTCTAGAGAAAAAGCCAGAATAAAAAGAAATAGGAGATAAATATCTATTAAAAAACAGGCAGTGAGGGCACAAAAGATTTCACAGGAGAAATCTCAATTACTAAGCCAAACCATGGCAGGAGTCAGCCCAACAGCCAGGTCATGGAGGCATCCTACTTCACGATGTTGCAAGAGGTGGGGCTACCACAACTCTTGCTTGAAAAGAAAATCTGTAATGGAGGGAGGGCTAGAAACCCCTTTTCCAACAGCCTTTGCAGGCTTTAACAAGAAAACCCAGACATGAGACATCCAAACGCCAGACCCCAGGGAGCAGATGTCATCAACAAACAGGCAAAGGTTTATGGGGCTGCAAAGCAAGGTTGATGCAACAAACCTGGTCAGGAGCAAAGATGATTGCAGGAAGACAAGTCCCACCATTACATAAAAGGAAAGAGGCACTTTAAAGTCATAGTGACCCATCTACACCAAAAGAAGGAAACCAGAATGCCTTTTTTTTTTCCTTTTTTTTTCTCTTTTCTAAAAATAAAAAGGATACATCATTATTTAGTGTATTTTTTCAAGCTTGCTGGACATTCTACTGAAGCACTGTAAAGCTGTCAGAGAAATTATCTACTTTTTCTGTTGTCAACCAAAGCGTGCTGTTATGGAGCTGATTAGCCACGAATTATGGACACACACCACTTGTCTGAGGATGAGTTACAGTACAACCCCACAAACACATCTGCTGTTGCTCGCTGGTCATTGCCCTGATGAAGAGCCCATTGGACTTCCATATCCAACCATAAAGGAAACTCCATGTTCATCTGTGTTGCCTTCTGCAAGCCTCTATCGCCTGCTGCAGTGCTACGGTGTGAGGGGAAACAGGGTCCTTGGGATGACTGCTCTGGCGTGCAAACCTGGACACGAGCTCAGTGTGTAAAATGCAATTACATCACTGGAAAGACTTTATATAAGCTGGGATGGCATGAGTGCTTGGATCTACAATGGAGCCTATAGCTGCTGTCATATTCAATAGAGAAGTGCAGCCAGTATCATCTTTACATAGTACATTCTGTGCCCTCCACAGACCTTAGAGCCCTTTTCAAAGGTGGAGAGCCACAGTCTTATCAAGTTTTTAGGTTTTCTTTTCTGTTTGATTGGGAGAGTTTCTTTTCTTGTCTTTTCTTTCTTTTTTTTTTTAACAGATGGGGAAACCGAGGCACGGAAAGGTGGTGTGACTTGCCCACAGTTGGTGGTAGAACTTGAACCCCCCCCCCAAGTCTTGCTCACGGTTGCTCAGCTCCCACCTGGGACATGGTGAGGACCTACTTCTTCCCAAGGTGAGGAGAAATACAGGTCCTCCTGTGGTGAGGGGAAGGGCTGTCACTCTCAGCGGCGATGTCTGAAGGGGGACAACGGCACGTGTGGTTTCTGCCAGCCCCGAGGGGCAAGAGAAGTGAGGAACCTGAAATGGAGAGGCAGGAGTTCGTTGGTCAGGCACTGAGTGAGAGGACGTGGCTCTACAGGATGCATTCGTGCCTCTCTGTGGCTTTCAGAGCCTCGTGCATGCTGGCAGCAGACAGCCTCCTGTTGATGTTCCTGTACCTGCACCTCAGGAGGTTCCAGAAAGTAGTCCTCAAGTCTCGGTTAAAGAAAGCATAAATCAAGGGGTTGATGAGGGAGTTGGTGTACCCCAGCCAGAGCAGAGTCCTCTCCAGCCGCAGGGGCATGCAGCTGCAGCGGATGCCGCAGATGAAAGGCCGAGCCGTCGACATCAGGAAGAATGGAAGCCAGCAAAATGTGAAGGCCCCCACGATGATGCCAAGGGTCCTGGCTGCTTTCTGCTCCCGTTTGAAGATGGAGATATTCTTTCGGTCTTGCCGGAGCAGTTTGGAGAGCGTGGCACATTCCTCCACTGCCTTGGTACGCTTGGAGCTGTGATGGCTCCGGCTGGAGGCCTCCAGGCAGTAGACGCCCTCCTCTTCGTAATGCTTGGGGAAGTTCATGAAGCGGTGCTTCTCAGCGCTGACCTTGGCAGCCTTGTAGATCCGGCTGTACATGACGAGCATGACTGCCATGGGGATGTAGAAGGCGACCCCCGTAGAGTAGACTGTGTACCCAAAGTCCTGGCTGATGAGACAGACTCTTTCCACGGTGACATTCTTGGCCCAGCCAAAAAGAGGAGGAAGGGTGATGGAGGCAGACAGGAGCCAAACAATGAAGACCATCTTGGCCATCAGCTTCCCGTTTTGTCTCACGGGGTATGTCAGTGGCCTAGTGATCCCCAGATACCTGGAACAAAGCAAAGTTGCAAAGGGTTAGGAGGGCTGCAAGGTGTGAAAGCAGATGGGTGGGCTTCTCTCCTGATCAGCTGCTACTGCTCTGCCACAGAAGGGTGTGGGCCCTGCAGGCGGGGGGACACAAGAAATGAATTCCCCCAATTAAAATGTTCCCCAGGATGCTCAGCTGCACTATTTCCTGTGAAATGCATTTCACACCCCTTCAGCTCTCTTGCCTAAACACCCTGTTTCGACTGTTTCCCACCGCTTTCTTGTGCCCACTCCATGCATCACCGAGATGGCATTTAACCCCCCAGCGCACTCTGAGCTCTGCAGGTTTCCCCAGGAATAAAAAGGCTTTTAAAAAGCTTAATTTCCCACTGGAACTAGTTTGTACTAAGAAACATCCAGGAGTGGGATGAGTGATCCACAGGGTGGTACTTGCACTGGGATGCATCAGAACTGGCTCCAGATAAAATGGGAAGACTAACACCGGTGTTTAATGGGAAGTGGGGAGGAGAACACCCTTCTCTTACTTATCCAGGGAACTCAGGAACATGGGGAAGAAATGACAACTTGCAGCTGAGGTGTCCCTGAGAGGGTGTGTGGGCAAGGAGCGAGCTTGCCTTTGGAAAGACTTAAGGATGTATCTGGATGGGCACAGAAAGCAGAGTGGTGAGGCAATGGGCTGTGGTGCAAGAATGACAGCCTCCCAGCTGATGGACTACACGTCTGCATCTTGCAACACTGCACCCATGGGAGACACGGCTGTCAGCAGCACACCCTACCACACCCCTCTCCATCCAGACTGCAATATTAGGTCAAACCTGCAGGTTTCTGCAAGTCATCTAGTGGAAATGACCTCAAGAAACCAAGACAGGAGTGGGTTCCAGTTGCAAACAACTGGAGCAGTCTCCTCCCTTGCACTGCCCATAGCTCCTGGGATCGACTGGTGCCCGGTGTTCCCAGGGGAGAAAAACGAGAGGAGCTCTGAGTCAGAGATTCCAAAAGCATGTGCTGACCCACAGATTCGCAAAGCCTAGTTTGAGTTAGGAATTACCTGGAATTCCTGGAGGTATTCCTGGTAGGAATGCCTGGAGTTAGGAATTACCTTGTTCGCTTGACTGAAAGGAGCTGGAGACCATATCACCCATCGGCTCCCAGTTGGGCTCCAGGGTGTAATTTTGAACCCCACTGAGCCTTGATGAGAGTGTTCATGTGACTATTTGGTAAATTACTGGCTGTAAGCTAAGAAATCCATAGGGAGTTGGCCACTGCCAGCCAGTGCTCCCACTGAAAAACTTCAGCTCCCTGCTCAGTCTCAGTGAGGCCAGCCAAAGCCTCCGGCTGTCGCGTGGGTTTCTGTCACGTCACAGCCCCTTTGATGCAGGCCTGCCTGTTGTCAGGAATTCCTAGGCAATTGTTGACAGGCCCACAGCAGCTCCTCACTGTTTGGGGTATAAGCTGTGCTAGCCCGGAGGGGCAGTGAGAACTGTAGCTGTATGGACACTTTTTGCTGAAAGCTTTTCCAGGGAAGAACCGTCTTTTCTGTCAAAACAAAACATTTCCACAGTGAATTTCACCTCTGTTGTGTGGTTAAACAGTCAGCAGGGGTTGTAGGTGTAAGGAGATTATTTTTTTTTTCCTCCCCTGATTATTTCCCTTTTCCAGATCCTCCTCCAAGACTGGAAAAAGAGGGAAATAAAATTTAAAGCAATTCAGTTCCTCCTCTCCTCCTGACTGCTAAGCAAGTTTGAAGCCCAAAGTGTTCTCCTCTGACTCCCTGATAAAACGGGTTTGAATTCAGTCACTGAGCTATTTATTCTTTTCCTGTTTTCCTCTGTATATTTGCTTCAGCTGGCCTTACAAAAACCAAGCCAAACTCTTGATGACCACCCACACTGCTTGAACGCCCAGCAGTGGTACAAGGTGAAGGATGACATTCACGGATGCAAAGGCGATGCAATCTCTCAGAAAAAGGAGTTTAACCCCATCACCCTGCGGGGCTGTGTCTAATCAGGAGACCTGATGAGCTGGAGATGGACAACAGAGCTGGTTTTGATGCTAGCCTCCCAAAACATATCATTGACTCCTTCCTACCACAGTGAGAAGCGATGAACCTGGCTGGAAGGTCAGGGCTTAGAGACACAGGTGGGAAGCAGGATGGAGGGATGCCCCCAAATATCCCTCCTGCTGTAGGAAGGAGCTTTGGAGGCAAAGAAGACTTGCTGTCCCCTAGGCTGTGAGAAAACCACGCCCTGCTGTCGCATCTCCAAATTCAGCAGCCAAAAAAATCCCTTCTCTGTATAGCCAAGCCAAGAACTTTGCAAACTAATATATGCTGTGTGGTGTGATAGCCTTTATTATGCTATTACTGGGTTTTCTTTAGAAGCTGATCCACTCGGGATTTGCTGAAACTTCAAGGAATTTACACGCTAGCCAAGCAAAATGCACAGTGACAAGATTTTAAAAAGCCAGCAAAGCTGACACATTTCATCTGCGGGTGCCTGGCGCTGCTGGAGGAAACGGGGCCGTTTTGAGGTCTTTGCTTATAAATCTTGATGAGAGCGGGAAGCCCTCAAAATAGGGCAGCGTCTCCAGCAGTGCGGGAGGCGGCACTGCGCCGGCAGACAGTGGAATTCAAAGCCAACTCTCTTGCTTTGATTATTGGAGGGGGAATTGCCCAGCCCCTTTTCAGTGCTCTGTGGGTACAGGACAAGGGGCAATGGCTGCAAGTTGGAGCACAGGAAGTTCCACACCAACATGGGGCAGAACTTTTCCCCAGTGAGGGTGAGGGAGCCCTGGGACAGGCTGCCCAGGGGGTGTGGAGTCTCCTTCTCTGGAGAGATTCCAGCCCCGTCTGGCCGCCGCCCTGTGCAATATGAGCTGGGGAGCTGCTTTGGCAGGGGGGTTGGACCCCATGAGCTCTGGAGGTCCCTTCCAACCCCTGTGATTCTATGATACAGTGTGACTGTATCATACCCAGTTTCTTTATCTTTCTTTTTCCTTTAGTCTTCCCTTGGTTTGGCTTGGATATTGGAGGGACCTTGGTCAAACTTGTTTATTTTGAACCAAAGGACATCACTGCTGAGGAGGAAGAGGAGGAGGTGGAAAATCTCAAAAGCATCCGCAGGTACCTGACGTCCAACGTCGCCTACGGATCGACAGGCATCCGGGACGTGCACCTGGAGCTGCAGGACCTGACCCTGTGTGGACGTAAAGGCAATCTGCACTTTATACGCTTTCCTACCCATGACATGCCTGCTTTCATTCAGATGGGAAGCGATTCTGTCATTTCTCTTTTCTTTCTTTATTTTATGGGGTGTGTATGTGTGTGTGTTACTTGTTATTAATCAAGTTTAGTGGTAATCAGGTAACAAAAGCCAGTTCCTGGAGCAGGGGTTTACTGGTGTTCCCTGCGGCTCTGCAGGACCTGCCCTGCATAGAGCTGACTGTGGAGCCACTCGTTCCTTCTGCAATAAACTCTTCCCACATCCTCACTCCCATGGATGCCTGGGCAGACCAAGCTCTGGTTGTGGGGTAGGAGACCTGCCCTGGGCTGGGCTCCACCGTTGACCCCATGGATTCGCAGTTTCAGTACATGTGTTCCATGCTCAGTGGTAATCATTGGATCCTTACGCCTGGGGTTAAATAATAAAGAAAAGCAAAACCTCCCCAAGGTGCCCTTGTCTCCATTCTGCAGCTGGCAAACTTGGAAAGGAGGAAACTCTGCTCACATAGGTTGGCCGAGTCCAAATGGACCCAGAATTGGGGTTTCCTGGACCTCAGGTCTTTTGCCACAATCCCATGCCTCCAAATTTAAGCTCCATACCTGGTTTCCAGTCTGACACCGTGCCTGCCCCATCCTGCTGAAGAAGAGGAAACCTCCAAGTGGAGGATGCCCAGGGCAGCTGGAGCTGCAGCTACCTGTGACTTCACCTGCCCATGCCTGAAGCCAGGGCTGGTGGGAGCATCCCAGGGATGCTTTCCAGCTCGCTGGAGATACTGCTCAGGGACCTACCTGGCCTGGGGCATGTTTGGGTGAAGGACATGGGAAAAGCAATCCTGCAAAACGCTGTGTGGGTTTTATCCCACTGACTCTTTCAGGAATCACGCTTTTTGCTGAGGCTGATGTAAATGTGATGATTTGGAGCATATAATCCTACTTCAGGTAAAAAACACTTTCTTTTTTCTTTTCTTTTTTTTTTCTTTAGGGAGAGTGCCAGTGGAGGTGCCTGGGAAATGGATGGAGACTTTCTTCTCCACTATGAAATCCTGAAGTGATATGTGGGATGCGGGGAGCTTCTTTTGTCAGCTGCTTGGCAGCTTTACGGAGAGTTTCATCAAAGGCTGAACAGCCAAAAGGGTTTTTTTTTTGTTGTTTTGTTTTTGGTTTGGAGCAATAAAGAATCTTTAACATTGGCAGGCTTTTATATAAGAAAAATGTAAGGGAAAGACAGATGTTTCGAGCATTTTTCTTCTTTGATTTAAAAGAAAATCAATCAACCCCCCTCTCCCCTTCAGAAAAGATTAGATCTACCAGCTTCAATCAAGAGGCTTTTAACAAGTCCTCTGCATTAATAATCAATAATAGCAGCCTACATTTTAATAGTGCTCCTCATCTTGGGCAAACCAAGCATCTTTTATATCTAGGCTAACCAAAATACGAGGACACTTCAGCCATCACAGAATTGCAGCCCCCTCTTTGGCAGAAACAAGCAGCTGCCAAACAGCACTGACCAGGTCAGCATTCAGCACAGAAGTAGAGAAGGGATTTCTATTTCTGAGAAGCACCAGTGCTGTTCCTCTTCTTTCTTGCAGGGCAGGAGGAGCAGGTTGCCATCGTCACTGGTAGGGAAGTCAGTGAATGCCTCACCGAGATGAAAAACCATTTCATCTTTTTTGGAGCAGGTGTTTCAGGCTCTCTAAAAACTCAGTGATTCTTTTGCTTTAGCTTTGTGCTTGGCTTTGCTTTCTGTCAGTACAGAAGCTGAAAAGTGTGCTTTTGGAGATGTTTCTATCAGGAGCTAAACCAAAAATATCCACCCATCACAAGGCTGGGGGGATGTGGTGGTCCCTGGTCCTGGATCCATGCTCCCCTCAATCCACCTCCGTCAACTGCCTTGTGGGAGCAGCAAGAACAATGGGTTGATGTGGAGCAATGATGACTTACAGAATGCTCAAGATGCCACCCAAGAGGAATCCACACAGCCCACAGCCCATTCCTGGGAACCCTGAGGGTAGAAAGCAGCAGCACACCAGATACCTACTCCTCCTCCGCACGTCAGAGGACATCTCAGTTATTCCTGTTCCCACCTCAGGCCCCTTGCTCTCACTGCATGCTTTTCCTCCCACCTAGAGCTGAGGTGACACAGCCAGGAGGACTGTCCATATCTTTACTTCTGCCTTGGCAGTTCTCCTTCCACTCAGTTTACAACCTTTCCCCTTTTCCCCGGCTTGAAATGCATCTCAGGCAATCACCCTCTCACCACTCAGGCTCTGTGGCAGCCTCTTGTATCACAGGTTTTCCTCCATCACCCTGCTGAGAGGTCTGAAGCACAGAAAGGTCAAGTTGTTGTGTAAAAGCACTTGGCAACCTTCTCCCTCTGTCATGCCTTCCGCTACAGCTCCCCTTTCCTCCCCAGCATCCAAGAAGGATGGTAGGGCTTTCTCTGCCAGCACCTGGAGATGTTGCGGCAGAGCTGGGTAGCTGCTTGAGAGCTGTGTGAGCCAGGCCATGGGACCTGGCCTCTCTGGTGTGGGATGGATTTCCCACTTTGCACGCCAGTTTTGCAGCAAGGGCCTAAAGCTGACCCAGTCCTGGGCTCCTCAGAGCCCCACCAAGCCCATCGGGGTGAGCTGGGCAGAGATGGTCCCCCAGAAAAGTGGGGGTTTCCTGGAGGTAGAAGCAGTGTACCCACATCCAGCATCACCCGGTTAAAAGAGACCATACTTGGCTGCATGACCAGTGCATGCAGCTTAGAGCAGCCTTGGGGGCTGCTCCCAGCTCACCCAGGGGTTGCACTTAGACAGATGCAACTCCTGTCCATCATTCACAGAGCAGTTTCTTGCCTGCCGCCTTCCCTGAGGCTCTCGGCACTGCCAGGATTTGGTCTTGGCACACGTGTGTAACCCCCTATGCAGGTGTCCACACCTCCCTGGAAACCTCCTTCCCAGTCCCCTTCCAGGAGGGAAAGAGAAGCCAACATCAACTGGAGGCACCCACCTGCACCCTGCCCCTGGATTTCGGTCTGCCCACGCAAGCGGGGCAGGATGGGGTGAGAGAGACATGATGAATGAGGGGAATAAACGTCTGTGGCTTTTGTGAGAGGTCTGTCCTGTCTGTGTTTGAAGGGAAAGGGGGATGGAAAACGGGGAAAGGGTGTTTTCTGAGGCAAAGCCAATGTGATCAGCGTGTAGCTGCATCCCTGCTCCTCACTCACTGGGAGGAAGCACTGACACGGTTCAGTACTGCGTTTTACCTCTCTAACAGACTCCTGGCAGCCCCGAATGCACCTGCTATTTTTACAAGCAGGCTTTTAATTAAAACAAAGCAAACTCAGAGCAGAGATGGACCTGGGAGCCGCGTGGCCTGGGAGCGATTTCATCTCCTAACCAGCAGCGCTGAGCTGATCGGGACCACGGAGCTAAGGGCAGCTCATGTGGGAGCAGCAGCTGGGGAGGGGCAAGGGCTTTGGAGCAGGAGCGGCTGTTCTCTTGCTGGGGGATAAACCACTCCTCAGCAGCAGGTTTGTCTCTGTGCCTTCTGCTTTGTCACCCGCTTTCACACCTGGGGAGGGTGGGAGGCTGACCAGGGAGGTGGTGTAGCTGAAGGCGTGTGTCTTGTCGGCTCTCTCCCTTCCCAGAGCTGCTTCTCACAAACCAGCCCAGCTCAGCGGTGCCAGTGTAAACCCAAACCCAGCTCCAGAGGAAGCCAGCCTGCGCGTCAGATCTGGATCCAGCCCACCGGCTCATCAGCGCAATGTCCCTAATGACGCTGGCTGCTATAATTAGACCCACGGGGATGCTGACTTGCCCGAGTCTTGCCAGTTTGCCAGATGGGCTTAGCCCTTCCCTCCTGACCCCGGGTGTGGAAGCTGAAACCAGCAAATCCTCACACGCTCATGTGTTAGGCTAAAGAGGGGGGGGTTCAGGGATTTGGGATGGGGTTGGGGGGAAATGCTGACATCCTTAGCCAAGGCACAAGGGAGCAGAGAAACCCATAGGAATGGGCTCCAGAAGCCCTGTAACTTGTATTTTGGAACTGCATGTGTGTATGTGTGCGTGCGGGGAGGGTTGCTTGTTTTGTTTTCTTGAATATGTTCGTTGTCCAGCCTTCTTGCATGGAGAAGGTGAGGTCGTGGGTCTATCATCTAGGCTCTGCCCCTCAGGAAAAGGAAGAACAACATGAAGAAGCT
This sequence comes from Zapornia atra, assembly GCA_013400835.1. NCBI lineage: Eukaryota > Metazoa > Chordata > Aves > Gruiformes > Rallidae > Zapornia > Zapornia atra. The sequence continues at coordinate 41,954 of VZTU01013352.1, forward strand.
GCCTAGAGGGGAAGGACTAGGCAAGTAACTTAGAGAAGTTGCTTGAGAAAGCACCTTAAGCCCAGCTCTTCCAAAGGGACAGAGACACCTAAGGCATACAGAAAGCCCCCAATCACCCTGTGCGCCTGGAAAACACACGCAGAAGCTTTGATCCAAGCAGGACCATGATCCTGTTGGCCCTCAACCTTCAGAAACACCCTTATATTCAACCCCACCTGAATACATGGAAAGCGCCTGGTCCTCCCTTACCTGTCCACGCTGATGATGCACAAGGTCATGATGGAGGCTGTGCAACACATAACGTCCATGGCGATGAACACGTTGCAAAAGACCTTCCCAAAGAGCCACTCTCCCCCCACCAGGTCTGTGATCGTCACAAAGGGCATGACAGCAAAGGCCACCGACAGGTCAGCGGCTGCAAGGGACACCACCAGGTAGTTGGAGGGCTGGCGGAGCTTCTTCACGATGCAGACGGAGATGATGACCAGGCCGTTGCCAGCGATGGTCATGAGGATGATGATGGAGAGCACCACTCCGATGATGATCTTCTCAGTGTCCCCATAGAGCAGGATCTCCTCGCCACAGTCCGTCAGGTTGGTGAGGTTGGAGGGTGGCAGGTCTGGCTCGGCTGGGGCGGAGGATTCCTCAGTCATGAATGGATCCGGGAGCGATTGCTGAGCCGGGTGCTGCTGCTGCTGCTGCTGCTGCTCCGCGCTCTCCACAAAGAGAAGATGGGGCTCCAGAAACTGCCTGGGGCTGGCCCGTAGCAACATGCTCTGAGCTCACCGCAGCGGGCAGCGGCACAGGTTTCCTCCCAGCAATGACACCTCCGGTGGCAAACCAGAACATTGTATCACAAACGGGCTCAGAGGAGAAAACACTTCACCAACCCTCCCAAAGCCCATCTCCTGCCTCCCAGAGCGGTGGCTGGATCTCAGGGAGCCAGAAGCCGCTTCCCAACTCTGCTGGAAGGCAGGCAGTTTGCCAGAGGATGCTCGGAGAAAGCTCCCCTCCACTTTTAAAGGAGCACCACGGCCGCCCAGCCCGCCTGCGAAGGCTGCTAGATCATCTGCGTGCTTCCCAGGAGGGCAGATAACGGGCAGATAACGACTGCCCGTGTTAGCATGCGTTAGTGCAGAGCTGCGCTGCTGATCCTGCGCTTCCCCTGTGCATCCCCACATTTAAATCCCACGCAGCCACATGCACACTCTCGCCTGTGAATAGCCAAGAGTGTGTGACAACGCAACCCAGAGCGCACACACACACACACACACCCTGCCGGCTCTCTCCCCTGCATGCACTGACACATGAACTTCAAAGCTGGGGCTGTAAACCCCTGCACATGGCACGCAGCATCCATACCCACAGAAGCAGGGTGCGGGGCTGCAGCTCGCAGTGGGAGCACGTCCATCACATGCAGGGTACCACACGCAGACAGGGCATCCCAGCCCGCGCCCGGAGCCATGGGCATCGCCACCGCACACACAGCAGAGACACACGGAGAGGGGCCACCGTGCTCCCACCCCGGGTATTCGCTCCTCTAAGGCATCAACAGGGAAACTTCAGGGCAGGGCTCACCCCGAAGCAGGACTTCAAGCATCATGCACAGCCTGCATCCTCTTCCTTTTGTTTCAAAACCCCTTTTCCCCTTGAAGGTAGTTTTGTTTAAATCACAGCAGGCTTGCAACCCCCTCCTCCCCTGTGCAGCATCGTGTCCCCCCGCCTCCTCCCTCCCCATCCCGCCCCCCAAGGCTGGGGCGATGGGGGTCTCAGAG